>CAUYQU010099394.1:0-59905 GCA_963574635.1 Cheracebus regulus
AGAAGGGGAAGAAGGAGGAGAAGACGGAAGACAGCTGAACCGCTGGGGCGCCCGCAACACCCGAGCTTCCCACAATAAAGTTGCCAGAACAAGTACCTGTTGTTGTGTGCTCCTTGCCGGCCGAGGCGCGCGCGACATAGAGCTAAGTGAAGGCTACAGGCTACAGACCCTTCCATGATGCATAGAACCCATGGACCCTTCTGTGATGTGTAGAACCCACCAGGCCCACCTCATGTCGATGAGATGATGCCTTCTGAGGGGCCACCTGCATCCTGCCTACACTGCCTCCTTCTCAACTTCTGTAGGTCTTTCTCTTCTCCTTTCTGTCAGAGCTGACCATTTCTAACTTCTCATGGAGACGCTCGTGCCAGGCCCATCTGCCCATCAGAATATAACCTCCTCAAGACTGGGATCATGTCTTACCTTCTGTGTCATGGTACCCAGCACAGGACCTGATACCGAGGACACAGTGAAAGTGTTTGCTCATTGAATGAATGAATGAATGAGGTCTCTTTACTTTTCTAATAAGGGCACTATAGCTTGAAAAAGCAGATGTTTTCCCAAAGTATCAAACTGGGACTCAGGAAGCAGATTCTTTCTCTATTGAACATCAGGATAAATCCAGCTCCATGGATTCTACACATTTCCACTTTACTGCCGTTTCCCTAGGAAGTGACTCCCACCTGCCATTCCTCAGCCCTCTGCTCCCCTCCCTCCATCACCCCTTCCCACATGTGTCCTGTGCACTCTTCCCCTGGACTTCTTAAGTTCTTCCTCTTTGTCTTGCATATATGGCACTGCCATCCACTTGGGCTGCTGCTGACCTGGGTTTCCAACGGTTGGGATCCACATATTTGCAGCATTTATTGAAAATGTGTGCACATCAAATTACATGAAGACATTGACTCATTAATTTTCTTGTCTTCACTTTTCAAATGGTAGGAAAATTTTGGGAAATTTAACCCTAAAAGATCATAGAACATACTGCCCTCATCTGGGGCTGGATGAGGTATGAGATAGCAGGACAGAGAACTGCGCTTACTCTTGCCTTCCTCTGGGGCCAAGGAGGAGCACTCTTTCTCTCTGACTTCGATGTGATCCTACACTCCTCATGGAGCCGTCTGGTCAAATCCCATCACTAGAAGGGATGAGGGACATAAGAAAGCCTTTATGTTTCTTAGAGTTTTGTCTGTTTGGGAATTTTTTATGGGAACTGAATGAAGTTGTTAATGAAAATGAGATTTGCAAATGAGAACATGTCCATTCAATAAAGCAATGTATGAATGCCTACCTCCTGTGTGTTTGGCACACAGCAGGTCCTTGGGGAGGCAGAACTTAGTAGATATAATCCTTACCATTAGCTCTCCCCTGCTAGCTTCATGCGAATTACAGGAAGTGGCTTCTGCTAAGCAGAGGTGGCCTTCTGCCAGAACACACAGCTTGGCAAGAGGAGCATAGGCTGGATTTTCCTCCGCACTTGGCCTCTTATCCAGATGACCCTGGCAGTTAACAACCTGTACGACCTATGGGGCAGCCCTGCCGGCCATCAGTGAGTGATGGTAGGTACTGTGTAGAGGAGCATCTTAGATTCTGTGGGACAAGCAGACAGACTTAGCCAGGTGCCAGCTCTGCTGCCTGCTAAAAATATAACTTTGAATGAATACTTGATATTTCTACACCTCACTTTCGTCATCTGTAAAACTGGACTGAAATGAATGACTTCCCCAGGTTGTTGCAAGAGTTAGATGGGGTAAGAAAGGTGAAGGCATTTTGATGACTCTGGAATAACGGGTAAATATGGTTGTCAATCTGCATTATTGTTATTACCCGTGTGACTGTGTAAATCATGCTACAAGCAAATGGGCTATATGGTCCAGCTAGAGATCTAATTGACACTCCACGTGCTTTGCTTTGATGACATTCGTTACAGTGGAATTCACTGTGGACTCCAAATTTGCTGTTTGAGCTTCACCTCATATCCCTTCATGCTTTCTGTATATGCACAATGGCATAAGGCAAGTCATTTTCTGCTGAGCAAAATTTTATCTCGCTTGAGAAACATTAACGGAGTTCCTACTCTGTTACATATTTCACTACATATAAAAGATACAGATCTGGATAATGTACAGCCCTTGCCATCATGCTGATGGCAATGAAGTGAAAGAGGCCAACGTGGACACAGGAAAATTTAGGACAAGTTAGAAAGTGGTGAGTGGTACAAAAATGGAACAGATAATGGGGGAAGTTTGAGCAAGTGAAGAGATCATTATTTGCACACGTGAGTCTTCATGTAGCTGTGTCATTTGATCAGGGTATTAAAGGATAGTCGTGACTTGGGTATTTGGAGGTAGGAGGAAAGGTGCTGCTGCTAAGAGGACCACTGTGGGAACACACAGAGTAAGGCGGGGTAGATTTCAATTCACTGAGGTTTGGGATTAAGAAAGAGAGGGGCATTTTGAATAAATAGATGGAATAAAGAGGGACTACAGAGTCTTTCTTCTACAACATTTAGTTAAATGCATAAAAATTAACAAAAAGCAGCCAATAATGAATAATTGAAATAAAGCAAGGAACGAGACCCAATCTCATGCTATTTACATGCGAAAGTGAAATCAAAGAAAGAAACAGATTATTAAATGACTGTATGCATATTTACCTTGACCCCCAAAATAATAACTATCCCATAAAGAAGTGAGTTGACCAAAGTCTCCAATACGTTTTGGCAAAAGCCCCGTTTCCTAACTTTGAGATAGGTAGACTGAGGTGATGAATAGGCAGCTTTAGGAAATATCAGGGAAAATTCATTGCCTTTTCTCCAAGTACTGTCAACCTATATCGGTCAAGGTAGCTACAGCATAGAGTTGGAGCTAAATTTGCTGATTCCTAAACTCTTTCTGGAGTTATGAAACTTGTTTCCACCTGGGTGTCTAGCCTTGCCATCAAAATGCAGTGGACTCACAGAAGGTATAGTGCAGTCATGCACATATGCGGGAGGCTACAAGGAAGAAGCAGATCCCCGTTACCACAGCAAGAAGGCTCTTTATTTGAGAAAACAGAAGATCTGGGCAGAGATGCACTTGTTTAGGATAATTTAGGTGACAAGAAATAATTTGGCCACTCTAGAAATATGCTATATCGAAAGATAATTATAAAAAGTTAAAGACCATTATATATCAAATATAGATGAAGAACCTAGTTCTGAGGAAGACATAACCTGAGGAACTGAAGAAAATCCTTAGTAAAATAGGAAGTCAACAATGTATCAATGACATCACAAGATGAAAAGAACATGATAGGATAAAGTCAAGAAAACCACATGATTACTGAAACAGAAGCATGCCAGCATCAATAAATAAATCACAAACAACAAAGAAAAGAACTATGTGGTTGAAATATGAATTATCTGACACTGGGAAAATCATTGAGAAAATATAAATGAATGCAGAAAGGAGAGACTGACTCAATCAGAGGAAAGCTAATAGACAAAGAAAATGTATTATATGACATATCTGTGACCCTAATATCCAGAAATCAACAAATGGGTCAACCATTCATAGTCCTACTTAAAGGAAAAAGAGAAGAAGAGAAGAGAAGAAAGAAATTTATTCATATTAAAAGACCACATTATATTTTACAAAAAGTCAATGAAGAACATGTGACACGAAGACATATCCTGTTTAATTTACTGAACATCAAAAGCATGTGGAATTTTTCAGACATCTGAGTGGGAAGAAAAATCAAGATTTAGATTTCCCCTGCAGCAATATGTCACACTCAAAGACAGAGAACAGTATGTAGAGTTCTAAATGATATGAGGTATGAATCAAGAATCTCATATGCAAGTAAGTTGTATTTCAGGTATAAATGCAACAGGCAGATACTATCTGAAACCTGAAATAAGTTACTCAATAGAGTCCTGAGAGGCCTTGGGAAGAAATGGTGCTCTATGGTAAAGTCCAGCAAATCAGAAGGTGATCAGAAGATGGTAGTAAGAACATTTGCACAGTCTTCAGTGTCCCCAGAAGGCTGATATATAAAGTTCTGAGGGAAATAAATGTGACTTCCAGCCCCAGATTTCACACCTAGCCTGAGCACTCGAAGGAAGGGGCTGAGTCTGATTTTTCTCCTTAAGTATAATGACACAAATGATCAAACAAACAAAAAACATGGAATATCAGTGAATAGTAGAATCTCAAGTAACACAGCATATAAGTGCCTTTCTCTTTTTTTCACCCTCTCAACCCAGCTTTTTCCATAACTGCCTTTCTTGAAAAGAACAAAAAAGAATTGATGGCAAATTTCAGCTAACCAAGTTATGAATTAAATAAATAACTCAAGAATGGGGAGGTTGAAGAGAAAGACTGATGGTAAGCATTGAGACTACAGAGAGGTCAAATTAATAGTAAAAACATGTAGGAATTGTGGTTGTAGAGTGGAATGCAACTATTTAAAAACCAATTGATGTAAAAATAATAATATGACTAACTAGATGAGGGGTTGGCAACATTTTTCTGTAAAGGGCCAGCTAATAAATATTTCAGGCTTTGCAGACCATGTAGAGTGTGGTCGTATATTTATAACATTTTATTTATTTATTTACAACACTATGAAAATTTAAAGACCTTTCATAGCTCATATGCCATATAAAAACCGGCTTGGGGCTGATTTTGGCCCATGGTCTGTAGTTTGCTGACCTTTGACCTAGATCATGGGTCTCTTATCTACCATTAAATCTATGAGTCAACGTGGCTATGCCTTGCATAAAGATCCCATTTTCTCCACTCTTGAATATTGGGAAAAGCTGACAGTGTGGCTTTAAACAAAGATAAAGAGTGAAAGCCATGCCAGACCTCAGAACTCCAAGTCAGAGTGCAAACCACTCTGCCATTTCACATGCAGTTCTAGAGCTGTCCTGTCCAATATGGCAGCCATTACCATAGGTGGCTGGTGAGCACTTGAAATGGAGCTGGTTCAAGTGGAGATGTGCTTTGAGTGTAAAATGGGCAATGAAATTCGAAGACTCGGTATAAGTAAAAGAATATAAGTAGTGAGTTATATATTGGTATGTATTGAAATGATAATATTTTGGGTATGTTGGGTTAATTAAAATATATTAAAATTAATTGTACCTGTTTGCTTTTGCTTTTTAAAAAAATGTGGTACTAGAAAATTAAGAACTAATTTTCTTGTGGCTTGTATTATATTTCCATTGCGTGGTAGAATTTGAAGCACCTGGCAAGAAGATAAAATAACTTTTCATAAAGTTGGAGACTTGCCATGAATGAAAGCAGGTGTGTTAGGGAAGTGGATTCTTTGTCTTCTGTCCCTTTGTTTTCCCAGTTGAAAGGAGGGTGGCTAGAGTCCCTTAAAAAGAACATGAGGCTTCCGTTCAAATGGTGGAGGTTTCACCTGTTATCTCTGTGGCCTTAGGCAAGACTGGCATTTTGAGCTTTACTTTCTTACTGAGAAATGGGCCGAAAAGTTTGTAGGAAAGATTTAATACAAATCTCTATATTACAAAACACTAGAGATAGTTGTATGAATGAAAGGGTTCGGTAATACCCGCCTCACCCGGAGATGGGCTGGCTTTTTGAACACCAAGATTTAGAGCTCAGCAGAAGGATGATGTCCTTCCAGGTGGTAAGTTTTGTCTCCAGATGGGTGTGCCTTCCCCAGCTCTGTCTTCCTCCCAGTATGTGCCCTACTCTGCCCTACCTTTCTGTGCCACTCAGCAGTCTGGACCATGAGTTCCCTCTGTCATTACCTTTCTCTTTTCTATGCTGTACCTAGGCTGAAATAACCCCTCTCTCCCTATCTTTATCTTCTATTCGGCTCCCAATGAGACTCCATCAGGCAAGCTTAAGCCCTACCTCTCTGGGCTGCCTGGCCTTCCCACCTCTCTTCCCCTCTCTTTCAGTTTGGCTGCTCCTTGAAGGCAGGGATTATATCTGATATGCCTTAGTAAACCTCACAAACAGCCTAGTCTCAGGTCCAGTTGACCCCCGGCGACTGCTTGGTAAACAAACGCATGTGCAATGACATTTACTCTCACTTTCAGGCACCTTGTGGAAGCAGTCCTTGTTACGAAGTCTTCACCTCTGTTGAGAAGTTGCTTTGGAAAGACCATTTGAGGTTAGGCATTGATACCCCTGGTTCCTGCATGAGGATGGGGCTGAGAGAAAATGAAAATACTATCGGTCTTCATTTGAGGCCCCTCAGAAGCAGATGCTGAGATAGGGGATAGTGTGCAAAGACATAGTTTGGAATGTGGTCCAGGGAGTCATCCTGGAGGTGGCCATGAATGAGGGCACTTCCATGCAAGTGTTCCGGTGGAAACCTAGAGGCTAACCCTGCTGGGGCGCCCTGGGAGACAGCACAGAGCATACCTCTGAGCTCCTATCCCACCTAGGTAGGGAAGGAAGCCTGGGGATCTGTTCTGCATGTTCCATCCATCATAGTGGAGGCCCCTAGGGAACAGGTCTACATGGAGGGCTAGGTCTCTCAGCATGCAGCTTCTTCCCGCCACAGGCAGAGGAGCGCAGCTGCAAGCCGGCCGATGCGCCCTGCAGGAGAGCGGTGATCATGGGAACACCAACACATCTGCTACACCCACACACACACCATTTTTTTTCCTTGTTCATAAAAATGGACTTTGTTTGCAACACCGGTGTGTTAAGGCAATGAATCACATGTGGACTAAGTAAGATATGAACATCCCGTCCTGTTATTTTCTGACCTTCTTTGAAGACAAGGGGTGACTGTGGGACCCAGTTTTGATAATGAGACCAAAAGGTAGGGCAGCTCTGGAGGTTTTGGGGAAAACTGCTACTTTTCTGACCTGCTATCTAGCACCAGCCCAACCCCTTCTAGAATTTGGTGTCACTATAATTTATAAGGTCACAGCAGCCTCCTTGGCATCCTAAGTGAAGGATTTTGAGAACTGCCGCTATACCATGCCTGCATTGACCTCCCCGCTCTAGTTGTGTGGGGGAAAATAATGAGTTAGGTGTATGGGCACCGGCACTTGGATTTTCCCTTCCCCGCCAACAAAAGCATTTCTACTTCATGCTCTTGGGGAAAACGGGATGGAGAGGTTGTTTGTAGAAGGCCAAGCACGCATAGCTCCCCACATGTTGGAGATTAATGTTTTCCATTGCTGCTGTCGCAATTACCATCAACTCAGTGGCTTAAAACAGCACAAAGTTTATTCTCTTACAGACCTGGTGTCCAGAAGTCTAAAATCAAGGTGTCACCAGGAGTGGCTCCTTCTGGAGGTTCAGGTGAGAATCCTTTCCCCTGACTTGTTCAGCTTCTGGAGGCCACCCGCCTTCCCTGGCTTGAGGTCCCCATCTTGCATCACTCCAACCACCACTTCCATTGTCACAACTCCTACTGTCTGACCCTGAGTCTTCTTGCATCCCTTATGTAACAACACTCATGATTACACAGGGTCTACTTAGACCATCAGGATCATCTTCCCACCTCAAGATCCTTGACTTGATCCCATCTGCATAGTTTATTCTGCCATTCACAGCATTCACAGGTTCCAGGGATGTGGATATGGATATGTTTGGGAGGGATGTTATTCTACCTATGACAGAAGACACAACTGGATTATTTTAAAAATAGGGAGCAGCTGTTCTTCGTGACTGGATACCGGAGCTGGGGGTGGAGGCAGGGGTAGGTATTGCACTGAAATGCGGGAGCGCCAAGGCAGCCAGAAGCATGAAATGAGCTGCAGAGGCCGGGCGCAGTGGCTCATGTCTGTAATCCCAGCACTTTGGGAGGCCGAGGTGGGTGGATCACGAAGTCAAGAGATCGAAACCATCCTGGCCCACATGGTGAAACCCAGTCTCTACTAAAAAAAAAAAAAATACAAAAATTAGCTGGGTGTGGTGGTGTGTGCCTGTAGCCCTAGCTACTCAGGAGGCTGAGGCAGGAGAATTGCTTGAACCCGGAAGGAGGAGGTTGCAGTGAGCCGAGATCGCATCACTGCACCCCAGCCTGGCACCTGGCGACAGAAGGAGACTCTGTCTCAAAAAAAAAAAAAAAAAAAAGAGCTGCCCAGGCAAGTGGAGCTCAAAGGCTTAGGACTGTGACTCAAAAGCTTGGGTCAAGTTTGACTCTAAGTAGCTGGGGCTGGGGGAGGGGCACAGTGGCCACCACAGTTACAATGGATGGAGGAATGAATGAATATACAAATTAGACTCCATCTCCTCAGTCTCCCCTTCCTGGTGAGAGAAAAAGCAAGCTGTCCCCACCTCCCCTCCTCCAGGATTCATGTGCTGGGCAGAGTCGCTTCTGTCCCAGGAGTTTAGACAAGCACTCAGCCTGTGCTTGCACTTGGGGGAGGTCGGGGGACCCTCAGGGAGGTGAAGGCCAGGCAGACGTGCACTTCCTGAGCAGCCTCCCCAGACAGCGAGAGGCCTGGGAATTTGGGTCTGGAACAAAGCCTCTCTGCTCTGAGCACAAACAGGCTGCCAAGAATGTCGCTCCACTGGTTCCTGCGCCTGCCCCTCAGAGTCCTGCCCTGGGCAATGTGGAAGAGCATCAATAGAAGGAGGAAATCAATCAAGCCCTGGAAAGCCAACCCCACTGTCACAGCCATCCCCTGTCCCCTCCACTCCTTCGCAGCTCCTCAGATAATCTGCCGCAACGGTTTCAGGCCTTTATTCATTTTGTTGGTTTCTAGAGGTGGATGGATATTCTGTAGAAGGATATCTGAAAGGGATTCAGATACACTGGGCGTTCAGCTGAAGTAATCCCGTGGAATAACCACTATCGCCCTCACTTTGGGAAGGAGGCTCAGAGAGGTTAGGCCACTTGCCCATGATCACACAGCACACAGGAAGGTCACAGAGGAAAGAGGATTCTGGTCTCTGTGTGGCCTTCCCCAGACCCCAAGCTCTTCTCAGCTGACAGTTGGCTCCTTCAGCTGACAGTTGGCTCCTTCCCTCTTTCAAGCCGTTAGTGGACATAGATGAGTGGAACAGGCCTGGTTTCTCCACCACTAGATAATGGAAAACACAACGGCTTAACTCAAAACAGGGTGGGGGCTGGAAACAAAGCCATGCCAAGATATTTTAAGTTGAACTTCGTGATAAACGGAGATTCGATATTTCTGGATAATTCCCAATGAGCACCCTTCCCCTTTAATTATCTTGTGGTCGCCCTTTCAGAGGTGATTAAAGCTATTCTTCAGTAGATGTGGTTATAGATTGAGTGGGAACCTGGTCTTTCTTGTGGTTTTTATCGTAGCAATTAAATCTGGCCAGCTCGTAGAAGCTGTGTGGCAGGAGGGGTTTTATCAAGCAAAACGATTTTCCCCTTCGGGCAATGTTAAATTTAGGAAAAATACAATTAATTATATCAGACAGGTATCTATTATACACTGCGCATGCATTAGAGCTCCTGGGCTCATTTCACTCAGAGAGGGAGCCTCTCTCGTCCCAGCCTGCTTGGGTCCCAGGCCAAAGCCCCTCACTGAGCACTGGCGGAAAGCTTCCTGCCCCTCCCACACCTCGATTCAACACCCGCTGTTCTCTTTGGAAGTAAAAATGAAAGGCCTGATATTTACCAGAACTTTCTCAAGTGCTGTCAAAGGTGTATTTAAGTGTTTATGTCGATAAATAAGGGTGTTCCTAAATAGCAGGGAAAACAACATTCACCTCTTAGAAGAAGAAGACAAAGAAAAAGAAAACCATTCACCTGGCTGCTGCCCTTTGCTCACTGTGACTCAGGGGGAGCCCCACCTCAAGATCTCTGAGGCTCCTTTTCCCCACTTTCTGCAAAATGAGAGGGTTAGACCAGATACCTTCAAAATCCTGCCCAGCTCAGAGCTAGGAATGTAAACGAAGGCTCAATGATACAGAGTCCTGATTCCTCGTTAAAAGACATAATTAATATTTTTTCTCAGGTGCTTGCTTTGTGTTCCTGATGTTGAAAGGGGCTTGGAATTCATATACGATTATCTTCTTTCCTCTTTGCTGGAAGCTTCATTAGCACTCAGATAAATTTAGGAAGAAGGATTCATAAACATTATTGATAAGCTTCACTCACCTGTATTGCCAGTGGGAGCTGATGTTGAGCAGTTGCTCTGGAAGTATTTGCTGAGAAACAAAAAGGTGACTTTTGAAGAGGTCAGTGATTTGATATCATCTTCTAAACACCAATGAAGTGTCAGACCTGCCCATTACTCACTCATGCAATGCAGACACATTTTTGTAGAACACACATGCCCGGCTGGTCCACGAACTGGGTTTATGATGCAGCCGGCTTGGGTACAGGGTCCCAAGTGCTTCCATCTCTTTGTCTGATCCTGGTCCCTTCTATAAACATCATCTTTCTGTCTTCATTCCCTTTCCTGATAAACTGGGATAGGTTTACCTGCCAGCTGTCTCACGAGGGTGTTGTGAGGATTAATGAGATAATATTTTTTAAGTACTCAGAGATCTTCTGATGAAAGAGGCTATAAAAGTACAGAGTGTCACTATTATTATAATTAATGGCATTTCTGAGAGCTTTCAGAGTGTACACTAGGTTACACTGAAGACAGAGGAGATCCCTGCTTCAGGAGGCAGCTGCCTGTAGGAGAAAACAAGGCGTTAGTGTCTGTGTGTGGCCAAGACGCGTGGTGACAAGTAGACTCAGATTCAGCAGTGGGACAAGCATTGAAAATCTGATTCCACAGTAGGGGGCACTGGTGGGGAAAGCCCCTTGGCCGGGAGACAGAGGACTGTCTGCAAAGATGGCTTCCCTCCCAGGGAAGTTTGGCCAAGCAGAGGTCAACTTGTGACCAGATCTCAATGTGGGCACCGAAGCAAGGTACATCTCTGGGTGGCTCTGTTCCCCGTTACACCCTGCTCATGAGGGAACCTGCCAAAGAGTCCTGCTCCTCACCCCTTCACTCCGTCAGCAATGATGGCACTCCTGCCAGGCACCAGAGTTCCAGTGAGAAAAGGCACCAACCCTGTTGCAAAGAGCCCAGAATCTGGTGGGGAAGACAGGCACATGCTTTAGGTGTGACTGCAGGGAACAGGAGTGCTGCCAAAACAGACGGAAAGCCAAGGGCACCGTGGGAGGACAGAGAAGGGTGATTCGACCAGACTGCGGAAGTCAGGGAAGGAGTCCTAGAGGAAACAGCCCCTGAGCTAACTTCTCCAGGTCCAGGAAGGAAGCTAGGGGGAGGCCAAGAAAGGAGACAGTGCACGCTTGATTGGGGTCACTGCAAACAGGTGGGCTGTAGGATGAGATGAGGAGCCCTGAGCTGAGTGGAGTCAGCCTGCCGGGAGGAGGATCTGACCAGAGTTACTGCCACAAGGAAGGGTGAGTAGGAACCCCAAGGAAGTAGCATCTGCAGGCCCAGTTCAGGCAGCTGGAGGAGAGGAGGGATTTTTTTTTTTCTTCAGTATCTGTACTGCTTGCTCACATATGTCTGAGTCATGGACAAGATTGCAGGGTCTTCCCTGGAAGACTTGATCTGTCTTTGGGAAATGAGGGCTAAGGATAGTGCCAGGCACAGGACCTACTATCTTATTTGTGGTACCCAGTGCACAGTGAAAATACTGAATCCCTTGTTCAAAAATTAAGAATTTCAAGATGGTGACATCAGAGCATTAAACCAAGCCTGGGGCCCTTCTAAGCACAGGGCCCTGTTCAACCGGGCATGTTGAACCCCAGGAAACCATCTCTGACCAATCACATGGAAGGTGTTCAGTGTCTGGAACTGGACATCATGGCACACATGGTGGGAGCATCAGGCAACTAGGCTGGTCCTCTGGCCATTCTCCTGCACACGTGGAGACCATTCTGATGGCCAAGAAGACAGCAACAGGTGTTAACATAGAAATGCAAGAGGAAGAAGAAGAAATCCTGGTGGCCCTTCAATATATGTTGGATAGAAGTTACAGAAGGTTTCTTCTGTGTCCAGGAGAGGAGCTATGTGAGTCAGTTTTTGCCTTGGCACCTGAATGTGTGTCCTTGCCAAATGTAGCAGTGCAAATGGAAACATTAATTTATGAAGTTCGTATGCCAGTGATGGTGCCAACACATTGGACCAGCAGGAACTTCCACAGAGATTGCTCTGGCAGATGTGTGTGTCCCCTTGGGAGGAGAATTCAAAGTTAATCAATAGAATTCAATTCAATCAATTAATTCATAAACACCTTTTGAGCACTGACTTTGCCAGCTTCTTGCCTGGGAACTGGAATGCAGATCAGAGCAAGACACAGTCCCTGCTGTCCTCATGGGGCTTTTGTTTTGTGAAACATGAGTCATAAAGTACAAATTATTACTAAGGTAAGTAACACAAACATTCACTGCTATTTTCTTTATTTAGTTGTCCTCATCTACAAAATGTGTTTCATTTCAGTAAACACACAAGCACATGTAAGGCTTCCCATAGTTTGTGTCTTACTTCTGAGCCTGCTGATTATTGCTTTCCCTATAAAACCTTGAGCCTCTCTACCTGGACTTTACCTACCAGGAGGATATGCAGGAAGGTGACATCCTTAGAATGGAAGCAGCTGCTCTACTCATTGTTTTCCAGAAATGTAGTCTTATATTATATTTAACCACATCCATTAGCAATATTATTGTTGAATGCAATTGCTGTTTGCTTAGTTTTACCTCTTGTGTTTTCCAACCTCATTCATGGTACTTCTTGTCTCAGATCTCATTGCTGTACATTTTCCCTTCTCAATTATGTGCATCATTTATACATTTCTTTGGTGAAGTATGTTGGTGGTAAATGCTCACCTTTATTTTTAAGAAATAATTTTGGCAGTGTAATTACAGTTTTTGGATCATAAATATCTTGGACATTCAAATAAATAGTGTGTATGTGTGTTTGTGTATGCTGGTATAGGAGTGTGTACATGTGTGCTATAAACCCAAACATGCTCTTTTTCAAGTCATTTGAGTACCACGGCATTCATGATGACCACTGGAAATGTCATGGAATTTTACCGTATCAGGGAGTATATCAGGAAGTACCAGGAAGACAGAATTTTAATGTCATTTATTAACTTTGCAACTTGGGAAAAACTACGTATTCTCGGTTAGCCTCTGTCTCTGTATCTCTCTCTCTTTTTTTTAGATGGAGTCTCATTCTGTTGTCCAGGCTGGAGTGCAGTGGTTCCATCTCAACTCATTGCAACTTCTGATTCCCAGGTTCAAGTGATTCTCCTGCCTCAGCCTCCTGAGTATCTGGGATTACAGGTGCCCGCCACCATGCCTGACTAAATTTTGTAGTTTTAATAGAGATGGGGTTTCATGGCTAGGCTTGTCTTGAACTTCTCACCTCAGGTGATCTGCCCTCCTCAGCCTCCCAAAGTGCTGGGATTACAGAGTGAGCCACGGTGCCCAGTCTGTCTCTGCATCTTTAAACTGGAGAAAACAGTGCCTTTTTCATGGAGCTTTTGTGGTGAGCAGAAGGAATGTCTCCCAATGCAGCCCTTCAATACATTGAGTGTAGCTATTATTAATCTTCTGTGTGTTCAATGTCATCCTTTGAAAAAGTTATGTTTGTCAGGAGCTTTTGGAAAAAAATTCACCCTGACGATACTATCAGTATCTCACAGATTGCCACTCCCGTCTCTCCCTTCCCCTCAGTGTTTTCAAATTTAAACCCACCACGTTTTTGGGAACACGTCTGGGAAATCCTTCAGCATGTAGATCAGTGACAGTGTACAAGGCAGGGTGCAGGTCAGTGCCAGACTCAGCCCCCTCTGTCTGCTTCTTTGGTCTGTCAGGTTCAATAACCGGACAGTCACATCACTGGTTTATTTAGTGCCAAAGCCCTAACACCACCTCTCCCCAGTGAAGACGTGAGTCAGATCAATGGGCTAACCATACCCTAAGCTGCTGTCTTTGAGTCAGGGAAACTCACGGTTCTAGACCTGTCAAAGCCCACCTGTTTCCAGGTTCCTTATGCTGCCCTGTTAAAGTGGAAAGTCATAAGCAGGTGTTTAGATTTTCAGAAGGGTGGAGGGAGATGACATCCTTTTCAGTAATTTCCTAATAGAACCACCTTGCAAAAAGGCTTTCAGTTGTCTAAATCCTGAGTATATTTTCGTCTAAATGGAATCTTAATAATATGGAAAGCATTCAAATAAGCGAGAAAAAAAATGTTTGTGCCATGAAAGGAATACCATGAACAATGAAGTCATAAACTGATGTTCAGACTTTTTTTCATGTTGTCCATGCTGGGAGAACTACTGCAGCTTGCCATGCAACCTCTGAGCCTCAGTCTCCTCCTCTGTAAAATGGGATGGCAGCTGCTAACTCATAAGACAACTTAGAATAGATAGCATAAAAGGATCCAGCATACAGCTAACACTGTGTGTTTTAGCTCTTTCTCTCACTGAATCCTTCCCAATTAGCAAGCCAGAGCTGAAAAATACTTTAGATACCATCTAACTAGAGCCCTCTTGTTTTACAGACATGGGAACCTCACACCAAGTGAGTGGGAGGCAGTTGCCAGAGGTTTCCAGTGAGAGCAAGATAGCATTGGAGCTACACCCAGAACCCACTTCCATGCTCATCTTCATTCACTCATATGGGACTGAAGGTTCCCTCCCTCTTTGCCAGCTTAAGATGTCTCTGATTCTCAACTGAACAATGAATCAAAGAGAAGAAAAAGAAGGCAAATTCGCCCCACAGTGGTTATTCCGTTCATGCTTGTGGGATGCATGGGATTCTTCAAAACTAGAGACTCAGATACAAATTCACTCAAAACACTGATGCTGAGAAATTTAGTTTCAGGCATGTGTTGGCAATTACGCAGTTCTGCCTCTAATCCTTCTTACTGACGGGCTTGGGCTGGATTATGCCATCTTTGGCAGCTGGGGGCAATGAAGTCAGACAAAGCAAAGGATGTGGTTGATTGAAAAGGCAGGCTCTGGCCCTTCATTGGTCCAAAACAAAGTTCAAAGTTGTAGATCTTTGAGCCTGAATTTAGTCCTCAACTCTGCCTTGTTCAATAATTTTATCACCAGTGTGAACAACAACAGGGAAGAATTTGGGAAGACCGGGTGTGGAGAGAAAGCCCAGACGCTGGCTGGCCAAATCCAGGAAGATCTAATCGACTGGGGTATCATGGTGACCGAAACAAGATGAAAATTCATTAACCATGAAAAAGATAAGATTTTTTTTTAATTGAAAACACACCAAAAACCAAAACAATGGCAGAAAAATTAAAGAAAGGGTTTGGATTGTGGTTCAATAGGTTTAATAAGCAAAAGTCTGAGAGATTAGATTGATCATAGTCAATATCAGAATATTTCTGATCCAACAGAATTGAAATAAAAGTAAGTTTTGTTTTAAGAGAAACTTGCATTTAATAAAGTGAGAAATGAAATAAGAACTGTTTATGTTTTTATAATAAAATCAGGTTATGTGGCTATCATAAACCCCCTGATGCGATGTGATCAGAAAGGACTTTATCTCTGTGATATGATTTCCAAAAACCGTCACCCCAGTGCAGTCATGAGAAATCAGACAAACACAGGCTGGGGATATTCTACAGGGTGCCTGATCAGTACTCCTCAAGAATGTCAAGATACCATGCACAAGGAGAAGGCTGAGAAACTGTGATAAATTAGGGGATGCTGGACAGACATGATAACTAAGCACATTGTGGTGTCTTGGATTAGTAAGAGGACATTAATGGAAAAACTGGTGAAATTTAAATGAAGTATATTTAGTAAATAGTGATGTGCCGAGGTTGGTTTCTTACTTTTGGCAAATACATCACAGCATTACAAGACGTTAACAACAGAAGAAACTGGGTGAAGGTATGTGAGAACACTTCACTATCTTTGCAAACTTTTTACAAATCTAAAGATTTTTCTAAAATAAAAGAATTGATTAAAAATAGCACGGTGAAATCACATCATCTAGCTCATTACCTGATGCCTCTACATAAGCAACATCTTTCATGGTTTATTGTTTGGAACGTGTGTGCCCCCACTGCTCCCTACATTGAGAAGTTGTTATGCTGCTATTAGTTTGATAACTTGAGGTGTTAAATATTGCATTTCCCTTTTTGCCATGAGCACCAGGAAACTCTGGGTCCAACTTTGATATTAAATCAACCAAATGATTCTCATTTTTACCTTCTTCCCTTTTCTAATTTCTATCATACATTTTCTCTTTAAAGACATAAACTTTGTGGAGAAACACTCTTTTGGACTTCCCAATTCCATTTCCTAAGGGAAGTGGAGGCAAACTGGTGATTCATGAAAGAGAAAGAGGAAGAGAGAGAATACCATATTCTTTGAGGAAGGAGCACCACATCTGGGTTATCTTGGAGATGACCAGCACAGGCATGGCATTATCTTGTGATCCACATGGTAGTTAATAAAGAGGTTTAGGCCCTCTCTGCGTGTTCACAGAGCTTAGGGTCAAAACTCAAGTGTGGAACTTACAGGGAAGTGTCAGCTTCTGAGATCCAAAGCTGAGCTGCAGTCTTGCAGATTCGGAGCATGTCCTGCTACTTTGTGCAAAACACCTGCCAAAGGCTTGGCTTTGCTTTGCCTTCCCATTTTGGGCCTTGGAATGTGAGTATCTGAATCACCACAATGTGTCTTTTTCAGACTACTTAGCGTTGGGCTCTTTTTTTTTTGTCACTTGCAACCAGAGCAATCCTAACTTCATGTATTCATTCTTTCCTGTTTTGATCAATTCAGCAAATGTTTGTGAAGCTGCTTCTTCCCGCCCAGCATGGTGCTAGGTGGTAACACAATAAGAAAGAGGATGGGATAACAGGGGCTGAGAATTACACAGTGTCTGTTTGCTTGCTTTGAAATATTTCTTCTCTTCAATGCCAAAATGTCTAGATGCATGTTTCCTGTATATGCAAAATTTTCAATAACTTCTCTCAGCTTTAAAATGTGCACCCTGTCTCCCTCCTCTTCTACCAGGAATTGTCTTCCTTCTTCATTTTCCTTGAAGGGGACAGACACTTCTGTGAGCCTTCCCCCCGCCCCCCCTCATCAAATGAATAGGTTCAACTCAGTTGAATAAGCTCCCTGTCTTTAGTGGGCATGAGAGTATATGAGACGGAATGAGGCACAATTCTTACCCACAGAGGACTCAACAAACGGTAGCTGTGATACTCGCACACACAGACAACTCCATTGCAACATGACAAGCGAGAAGAGAGAGGTAGGATCCACTGCAAAGGGGACACCCTGGATCCAGTCTTCCCCTCCAGGAAGATTCACTTGGAAGGATTCAGGGAGAAGTGGTTCATGGTACCACCTGCTGCAGGCAGACAGATTTGGAGGCAAAGATAACGACTCAGAAGGTTTTAGGTGGTTGCAGCTATTGTGGTAGACTCGGATAGCGCCCCTCACCAGCACAGATTCGGGAAGAGATAGCAGGGAAGTCAGGGGTGCATTCAAGGAGGCGCAGGAGTTGGACCGCATACAGAAACATGTCAGTTTTTCAATTCTTCTCTCTTGGAACCCTTAGGAGGTCTTGGCTTTGCAAAACAACATATTACCTCTGAATCTGAATCTCTGAAATCCTGGCAGGGGGGCCAGTCCAGCCGGCACTGTTGCCATATGTGTTTAGAATTTCATGCACAATAATTAATTTCCATTCTGCAAAAATGAATAATTAATATAGCATCCCACGTCAATTGATCCAAACAGAAGTTGACACATATTAAGAGACACTCGCTGCTGAGCAAACTTTTTAAACTGAAGCAATTTATTAACAAAGCAACTTTTAAAAATTCCCTATCTACCAGACAATAGGAACTGAACATATTCCAACAAAGAGGGCAGGCCAAGCAGGGGGTGTGAAGTTGCGATTTCGGGAGAGGGAGGTAATGGGAAGATTACATTCATTTGAAGTTGCCTGTGGGGGAGCTGGGAAAGGACGTGAAGGATGCTCCAGGGATGGAAGGAAAATAAAATAATATGACAGCCTTAAAGAAATTTAAGAGCTAAATATTTTACTTTGATTTTTAATTATGCAGCCATGATGGAGAAATATGGGCAGCACAACAGTAAGGTTAGGGAGATTAAAAAAACTATTTCAAAAACTGCCCATGACAAATGTTAGGAGATGCCACAGCATCCCGATGGCTTTAGCATCCCTGTCTGATTCAAAGGCGCTCTTAATAAGTTGGTTGAAAATGTTGACAGTGTTACCAAGTTTGTGGAGGACAAGAAGCTGAATTGAAAATACCTGGGGCCATATGACAAGGATCTAAAAGGTCTTTGATCAGAATTTTGAGATGCCATGGAATATATCATCATATAATTGTTATCATTTTCATGATTGTTAACACTTTTATTGATTCTAAGGTTTTCCATTTAGTCAGAGCACTCTGGGTCAGACACTGTGCCAGGCACTTGAAATGTCTCTGTGCTCCTGCTGAGAAAAGAGCAGACACAGCCGTCCCGACTTTCCAGACCAAGAAATAGAAGTGAGCACTGAGGTGCTCCTGGCCCCTTACCTCAGTGAGGAAGGCTGGAGCCTTGACTGTGCCTGGATCTGTAACTCCACGCCTTCTGCTTGTTTTGTAAAATAGGGCTCTTTTCCCTTTAAAGGAGTGGAGACAAGTTCCAGATGTGAGGTCTTGCAAAACAAACAAATAAACAATTTTCTTAATTGAGGAAGAGAAAGAAATAGCATAATGAGTATTTTCCCTTGAGACCCTGAAAGTCTTGGATCTGGGAAGCACTGACTTTTACAAAATGTCACGTTACTCGTGTGGATGTCAAGAAGGATAATGCACGTTTTGGCTGCATGAACGGAAGAATAATTCTTAGAATGAGGGAGGTGATAGGGTCAGTGTACCTGGCTTAAATCAGCTGTGTCCTGAGGGTTGCATTCTACTTGAGCGATGCATTTCAGCAGCCATCTAGACCTCCAGGAGTACAGTGGAAAGAGGCCTGCTGGGCTGGTGGTGGAACTTCAGGACCATTGAGGGGACTCTTTGTTTGCTGAAGATGGGGCTTCTAAAGCTAGAATCATGCTCTCTGTCCCTTGAAAGATCTCTTACTTGGAGATTTTCTGATTCAGTCCAGAGGCCAGAAGAGGCACCCCTGGGTAATAACTCTCAGACTGAGACTTAGTCCCAGGGAGAAAACCCAAACTTAGAGGAATGCAGCGGCAGATGGCCAGGGAGACAGATGGCATACCTCCAGGTGCCAGATGCTGAGTTAAGGTGGAGGCAGATGGAAGTGAGGGAGGTACAATCCTTGTTCTTTGGAGGGGAAGATGGAGGGGGAGAGAGAGGGAAGAAGGGAGGGAGAGGATGGAGATTGGGGAGGAAAGGAGACGGGAGAGAGAAGAGAAGAGAGAAGAAAGTGAGAAGTGAAGAGAGGCCCAACCCAAACTGCTGTAGCCACTCTGGTGAGGCCCCAGGCTTGTAGGGAGGAAGCTGTCTTGGATGTCCAACCTAGCCGAGCCTTCAGAGGACTTCAGCCCTAGCTGTCATCTCTCTGCAGATGCAAGAGAGATATGAAGAACCAGGAAAGAGAATAACAAATGCCAGGGGCCGTATGACAAGGCTCTAAAAGATCTCCTTTGATCAGAATTTTCAGGCACCATGGTTTAAGCTGTAGAATTTGGGGGATTTGTGACACGGCAATGGGGAACTAGAGAAGATGTCCACAGCTGGGGCAACCTTTCTGTGTGGCCTTGATTTTCTCCAACAGGCTGGCCCGGGCTTGTTTCATGGTAACCAGGCAGCATTCTCTGTAGAGCTGGTGTGCAAGGTCTCTCAAGGCCTTCTCTGAGAACGGGCACACTGCACTGTTCCTTCCACCATGGCCACACGGCCAGCCCAGGGTCAAGGGGTGGGAAGTGGATTCATTGTCTCTTGGTGGCAGGTGTTGTGGTCATAGTGCAAAGGTTGTGGCTATGCGGAGCTGGGGTGGGTCGGGGGATAGTTGGGGCCATTTTTGGGACACTCCTGTGTGCTTTCTAGACCTGCTTACAAAAGCATTGAGGTGAAGAGTGATGGCGATGTGATCGTTTCAAGTGGTGACGCTGTGAAGCATGTCATAGTGATGAGCCAGAAAACACTTTTAAAATCATTGTTTTTCAACCCTTCCGTTTTACAAATGAAGACACAGAGTATCCAAGAAGCTAAGAGTTCCCGAAGGCCAATGGATCCCAAGGGCCACAGTGGGAAAGGCATGGGCATTGGAGTAGGCTGGCACCAATATCATCTGGCTCCTCTCTTATAAACAAGGGCTGTTGGGGCTCTCAGGAATATACAAACAGTTACCACCTATGAGATGCCCCTGCACAAGGGGTGACATTGATGATTGTTGCAAGGTGTGTCCTTGAACCTGGGTCCCCTGGTTCCTAGTTCAGTCCTCTTCCCGTCCCATCAGTGGCCGCTCAATAAGCTTCCACATCCAGATCAAGTCATGCTCAAAACAGGAAGGAATGTCAGATCCAGAGGAGGGACCTGGGGCAAGTGAACGCTGCCGAACGTCTGCGTAGGGTGGATGTGCACGTGGCGCCCTGCTGGGTGCTAGAAAGAGCCAGTGAAACACACCAGGCATCTTCTCTATGGAAGCCAGTTTTAACTGCTGTGTGTATGTGTATATGTGCCTGGAAAAAGATCATTATCTTTTCATAACAACTCCCGCATCATAGTGACTGACGGAATAGATTTACTGTTCAAGGTAAATGTTTAATTTCTAAACTAGAGCCATGTGGTCTCAGTTAGAGGAATCACAAACAATTTATTGATTTTTTTCTAAAAAAAAAAATAAATAACTGCCAAAAAGTTACACCTTGGTGATAGGGTGTGGAAGGCTCGGAGCAGGACTGTGGTTAAAAACAGAGAAGAAAATGTTGTGATTCAAAAATTAGTGGATGTCGGTGGAACAAGTATGAATGAAATCTTGAGTAAAAGCAATTCCCTGCATTGTCACAAATGTCATATTGAGGTGCTGACTTATTTCTAGAAGATAGGGTCTGAGGGGTACAATTGCTGTTTAAAAATGTATTCACTAAAAGAGTGTAGCATCTTAGATAAATATTAAAAGGGCTGGCTGGCTCTGGAGCAAGCTCAAAGGTCCAGTCTTCAGGTTCAAGTCACTCTTTGAGCAGAGGCCAGAGAACAGAGTCAAGGTCAAGTAGATGAGGAGGATGGAAAGCTCCTTAAATTACCTTGGACAAGTTAATAAACTCCGAGGCTCTGTTTCCCTCTGGAAATATATTCTGGATTAGAGAGCCCTGGTTCCTTTTAGCTGTGGGGAAGGCTTGCATCTATAAATGTAAAGCTCTGGGCTGGGCGTGGTGGCTCACGCCTGTAATCCCAGCACTTTGGGAGGCCGAGGCGGGTGGATTATGAGGTCAAGAGTTCAAGACCAGCCTGGCCAACATGGTGAAACTCTGTCTCTACTAAAAACACAAAAAGTTGCTGAGTGTGATGGTGTGTGTCTGTAATCCCAGCTACTCAGGAGGCTGAGCAGGAGAATCACTTGAACCCAGGAGGCAGAGGTTGCAGTGAGCCAAGATCACACCCCTGCACTCCAGCCTGTGCGACAAACCAAGACTCTGTCTCAAAACAAACAAACAAAAAACAAACAAAAAAACAACTGTAAAGCTCTGCTTATGTACTGGCAAGATAGCTGCACACACACACACCCACACACACACACACACACACACACACACTAAATCAAATAACAAAGACCTAAATTTTATTAAATGCATTTTCTGACAATATGAAATTGTCATAAATACACTTACTAAATCAAATATCAGAGCTAAATTTTATTAAATGAATTTTATGACAATACGAAATGAAGCCAGAGTCCAACTGGATGAAAGAACTAATGCTAAATGTGTGTGTGTGCAGATACAGTTTGCACATGGCCACGTACAAACAAAGATGGGGTGCAGGGAGAAGTTTGTGTCATAGTCATATGCTCTTAGCACTATTCTTGATTTGGAAGACTGTTATTCATTGGGATTTAAACACATCAGATTTAATACCTATAGCTTCTTATTTTGCTTTATTTTAGTAGCACTTTTTTCCTAAAAAAGAAAGTTAGTTAAAATAAAGGAACTAGAGGAGGCCCAACATCCAGCCCTCCCATTCCTTCTGTGAGTAAGTGGGGACCAGAGCCTCTGCAAGAAGGCTGGGTGCTCTGTGGAGGTGCAGTCAATGTGGAAGGCATTGGTCTTGCTGAGTTTGTTTTCTTCAAAGATTCCCAGCTCACACTCCACAGCTTTGTTGCATTAAAAAATCTGTGACTATTAAAATTTCAGGGAGAAACATTGATCTTTCTTTTGCTCATTAACCCTTCCTTCCCACTTTCCAAGAAAATCTGAACCAACCTGTCTACCTTTGTTCCAAAATTCTTTTCTCCCAGCAAACATGGCTCCATCTCCTTGCACCCTAACTCTCCGGGGGCCTCCCCATCCCACCTGCAGGGACAGGGCTTGCGGAAAGAGAGGAACTTGAGGGTCACTGAGAGGGTGGGTTCCTGGGGGCCAGGCCAGGGCAGCATGTGGGGCTTTCCTGGAGGGTCCCAGGAGCAAAGCCCTCTGTCTCCTGTCAGTTCCCTTGTGTAGGGAGCTCTTCCACGGGGGCCACACAAGGACGCCCTGAGCTGCCAATCACACCATCAAGGCACCAAGTCATGCAAGTGCAGATGTGAACTCTTGAGAGGAGAATCCCAGGTAGATTCATTCAGCTGACATTTTCCTTTCCTTTCCCTTCCTTTTTCCTTTCCCCTTCCCTTTCCCCTTCCCTTCTCTTCCCTTCCTTCTTCCCTTCCCTTCCCTTCTTCCTTTCCTTTTTTTCCCTTTCCTTTCTCCTCCTCTTCTTCTTCTCCTTTTCTTTTTTCCAAAGTGAGAGTCTCCCTGTGTCACCCAGGCTTCAGTGCAGTGGCACGATCTCGGCTCACTGCAACCTCCGCCTCCTGGGTTCAAGTGATTCTCCTGCCTCAGCCTCCTGAGTAGCTGGGATTACAGGCATGCACCACCACACCCAGCTAAATTTTGTAGTTTTGGTAGAGACAGGGTTTCACCATTTTGATCAAGCTGGGCCTGAACTCCTAACCTTGTGATCTGCTTGCCTCGGCCTCCCAAAGTGCTGGGATTACAGGCATAAGCCACCACACCTGGCCTTTTCTTTTTTTTTAAATTGTGGTAAAATATAACATGAAACTAACAATTTTAACCATGTTTAAATGTACAATTTAGAATATTGTACAACCATCATCACTATCTATTTCCAAGATTTTTTCATCATCCAAAGCAGAAACTCTGTCCCCACTGAACAGCCCCTCATTTCCCTCCCACCAGCCCCTGGCTCCCACCATTCTACTTTCTGTGTCTCTGAATCTGGCTACCCTACGGACCTCCTATAAGTGGAATCATGCAGAATTTGTCCTTTTGTGTCTGGCTTCCTTCACTCAGCACAGTGGTGTCAAGGTATGTCTGTCTGTGTGGTAGCATGTGTTACAATTTCCATCCTTTTTAAGGCTGTATAATATTCCATCATGTGAATACCACATTTTGTTTTTCCATTTGACAATGGATGGACACGTGGGTTGCTTCTACCTTTTTTATAGTGTGAATGGACATGGGTGTACAAATCTGCATTCCAGTTCCCACTTCCAATTCTTCTGGGTATATTACCAGAAGAGAAATTGCTGGGTCACATGATAATTTCATGTTTAACTTACTGAGGAACTCCCATGCTGTTAGCTGGCCTTTGAGTTCTGGGCTGGGGTCTGCAGATGTGTGGATCTTCACAGGGCAACCGTTGTCCCTTCAGAGGCAAAAGGAGTTAGTTGTAAGAGGCTTCAAGGGGTTGAGCCATCTCTTCTGTCATGGACATTGCTGATTCAACACCATTCCTGTGCAGATCCCAGCTCCTTGAGCATTTCAAATTTTGTTCTACATTAATTCCCTGGAGCACCAGGTACTGTGAATTCTTTGCCAAAGCCTGTACAGAGAGATTTTTAGACACATTACACCAGAGGAGATGGAGCTTGGAGAGCTACAGAGATCTGCCCCCAAGCCACAGACACCCAAGTCAAATGTCAGCTCTTCCACTCCTGGGTAGGAGCTTGGGCATACCAGGCAAACTCTCTGGGCCTCAAATGCCTCCACTGTAGAACAGACACCAGCACACCATCCGAAGGGTGTGACTTAGGAATGTGAGATCATCCACTCAAGCACAGCGGTAGGTGTGGACTAAACAGTCACATTTATCAGCCCCAAACTAGCAAACGACAAGGCTTGGATTTCCATCCATATCCACCTGATTCTGAAGTCTACGCTTCTTCCACTGCAATTCACATAGACCTGGATTCAGTTTGACTGTAAAATGGGACCACAAACAGCCTCCTCCCAGAACACCTGTGAAGATCCTTTGGGACAAATAAGCACTTGCCACTTGCCAGGTGCTGGACTGGGTTGTTCACACGTGATCTCACGGCGTGTGTCTCCACCATGGTCCTTCAAAATGGGGATCATGCCATCTTGCAGGAATCATCAGGAGAGAAGTCCACTCAAGACTTCACAGCTACAGAGTGGTGAGGCTGGTACAAACTGATGTCCACACGACTCCAAAGCCAGTGCTCATAACACAGAGCTGTTTAGCTTCTTAGATTTCCATCCAGGATCAGTCTCTCAGCCCACTCTGGCTGGGGGTCGTTTCTGGAGGATCTAAAGGCATGTTCTCCTGTTTCCATTCCTCTGGCCAGGCCCTTGGCCTGTAGCGGGAGGGGTGGGCAGTGCCTGGGAGGAGGCAGGCAGAGGCTGCCCGTGTTGGGCTGTGTCTCGGGGCTGACGCGACGATCAGGGCTGCCACTGTCTCTGCCTGGTTTCCGGAGTCTGGATGGGTCTGAGGTGGTGAGTGGTTTCCCGTTTCCCTGCAGCTCAGGACTGGCCTAGTTGGAAAGACATGTCAGGCTGATGTGTCCAGCATGCTGGAGATGAGAAGGAGGAGCAGGAGGGAGGGGGAAGTTCAGGTTGCTCAGGTCATGTCTGTAGAGGAATCTGGAAGCAGACCCAGGGGAAAACTGGAGACCATAGACCTCATGGGTGGTAAGTAAACAAGAGATTCTCTGAGGAGCTTCCCTGGACCACAGAATTCAGACTCTTCTGGGCAAAGCAATTTGGAGGAGGAAACAGTCTGCTTTCAGTTGCTCTCCAGCCCTAGACAGTGTTCCTGGCTCTCTGAGTCTCTTTTTCCCACCATTAGATGAGTGTGGTTCGACCTCCCAGAGATGGGAGCCCATGTAAGGCCACGTGCTTTGTACAATGCCTGGTGTGATTCTGAAAACCTGGGACAAGAATCTGCAGGTGAACAAACACATATAACGCTTAGAGCACACCATCTAGCCCCTGAAGAAATCACTATGTGAAGTCAGAGCACTACGTGAGGTTTCCAGTTCTCTTCAAAGTAGATAAAGAAGGGAATTCAAAAAAAACAGTGCCTATTGGCGAACAGTTGTACCCTGCTGGGTTTCACAACGAGGAAACAATAGGACAGGATAGGTCCCCTTTCTCCAGGTTTACTCTCAGATTATTCTTGATCTGGTCAAGAAATCTCCAGATTCAAGTTTAAGCTTCTTCCTCCCATTGTTAATATTGAGGGTGGAATAGAAACACTCCAATCCATCATTTTCTTCCCTAAGCGTATGACGGCCCTCAGTTTTCTCATCTGCAAAATGGCTGTCAAGGAATTGCCTTGGGGTTTGCATGAGGTGGGGAGAGTAAGAAGCCTGGCTGAGGGCCTAACCCATGCTCAGTCTCTATTTAATACTGTGGCTGCTGATCCTCCTCCTCTGGATGCCTCTGGACATCAGTTTATCTTCATGGATCCCCAGTACTGCCCAGTAGTCGCCCTGCTCCTGCACCAGGGCTTCCTGCTGAGTAGGCACAGAAGTTGAGGCTGGATGTCAAGCTGTGAAAGGGACTCCCACATGCCTGCAGAAACCATGGCCACCACAAGCAGCATTCCATCCCCTGGCTCATGGCAGCCAGCCACAGGGACATGCACCAATGCACGAGGCTCAACTCACGCTGGCACATGGCTCCGTCTCCCTGCAGGGCTCTGGGAAGGGGTTCTCCTGTGTCCCTACATACACAGTTCTCTGGCCCTGAAGTCCAAGGGGTCCAGGCTTGTGCAAAATAAGGACCTGGGATGCTAAAGGGGTGTTGGTGGGAAGACCTAGTCCTTCCTTTGTTCCTGCAGCCAGCACAGTCCATCATTCAGCCAGGCTGGCCCCCATGGTTCCTCCCACCAGCCATGGCAGGGGTTCAGAGAGGGAGAACCTCCCAGCTGGCTCTAGGAGAAATGGCAAAGTAAGCAACATTTTCTTCAGGATTTCGAAGAAACACTGTGGCATTGCAAGGGTTTTGCAGTCAGATGGGAGTTTCGTTTGAACTCTGACAGTCACTAGCTGTGTGGTCTTGAACAGGTTGGCTCATGTCTCAAACTCAATCTTACTCATCTGTAGAAACGGGGATGATGTCTGCTGTGTGACTGTACCTAGGTTGCCTGTGATGATTAACAGTAAACAGGCTTCAGGTACAGTGTCTGGCACATGGTATGTGTTCCACAAAATTAAATTCACGTGGAAAGAATAAATAAGACTTAGTATGTAATAGCACAACAGGGTGACCGTAGTCCATCATAATTTAATTACACATTTAAAAATAATAAAAGAGTGTGATTGGACTGTCTGTAACACAAGGGATAAATGTTTGAGGAGGTGGAGAACCCACTTTATGTAATGGGATTATTATACATTGCGTGCCCATGTCAAAACATCTCAAGTACCCCATAAATATGTACACTTACTATGTATTCACCTAAATTAAAATAAAAATGAAAAATCGATCAATGAATCAATCCACTCTCCCCTCCTTTCCTCCAGTGCGCTGTCATGTGGATGTCAATCCCTTTTCAGCTACTAGCTCTGGGGTACCTACTAGGTGCTAGGCATTGCATTCCATTCCACTGTAGAAATGTGACCAAGGGCAACTTAGGTGCAACACCATGGCTTTTAGAGTCTTCTGCGGAAGGACATGTAGTCAATTGGTCATGCCCTAGAATGGTCCTGGCCATTGGCAGTGGCAGAGTGGGGCAGGGGAAGTGCGGGTGCTATGGGACATGGAAGAATTTCTATCCACTTCAGTCACTCAGTAAGTATTCATTAGAAACCTCAGCATGCTGTCTGCTAGGCACCTGGTATACTGAGATAAGTGGGTTATGCTCTCGAGAAGCTTATGGTGTAGTGGGCAGATGGGCATGCACACAGATAGTTCCAGGGTTTAGAATTAGGACATTCTAGAGTACAGATACTGGGGCCAATATATACCAGTTTAAGGCAGCATCCTATAGGGAGATAAGACGCTTCCACTCTGGACAGCACAAGCTTGACTAATGGAGACCTGGGATGGAATCTTGACTCTAGCATCAGATGATCAACCTTCATCTTGGTTTCCCTATTTGTTGAGTGTTGAGTAGGGAAAAAGGGATACCCCTAGGCTAAGGGTTTTAACAGTGTTAGCTCATTTGATCTATAGATAGGTGGGTACCATTCCGGTTATACAAAGAAGTTGGCACCAAGGAGGTGAGGTGACTTGATCAAGATCACAAGGCCGGTGTGCAGCAGAGTAGGTGTTAAATCTAGACCAATTTGGTCCAAAAATCATATGCATTTTGTTGTTGTTGCTGTTGTTCTTGCACTTTGCCTCCCTGGGTGGGACTAGTTGACACCCACTGTCCTGACTCTCACTTAGAATTTACCCCAAGGCAAGATGCCGTGGGTTGTCACATTGTACCTTCCAGTGGCCACTCCGTGGAGAAGGGTGGATGTGAATGGGATGCTGTCCAATTGTAGGGCTCTGTGCATCATGTCTCAAGCAGAAGGTGCCAGAATCACCAGACCCAAAGGAGACTGTTTTCCTGACCATATTCGGAGGAAGCCTCATTGCTCCTTGTTTATCTAATTGATCCCAGGGCTGGGCAGTGGCGAGCCAACGTGAGGCATTTGCTGACTGTGTGCCATTCTATTTTTTGAGTTGGGATTCACAGGAAAGTGAAGCCACATTTGTTTTGCAGCCAGGGGGAGAGTGGGGCCAGGCATTTGAACAATGGGTTGTCTGCTTGGCCACCAGGCCAGGCACAGTCATATTTGGTTATGTGTGAGGCAGGAAATAATTATTTATCAGTACATTTATTTTCAGGGCTCTGGGTAAAAGGCAACTGAATCCAAATATGGCCTGGAGAAAGCTTTAGTTCTATTATATACTGACTTCTTCTCCTGGCCCCCACTCTTTTAGCTTTTGAAATTGTTCTTTAAACAATTCAAACTATGTTTTTCAGTGAAATTATCCCCATTAGACACACAGACACACATGCACGCCTGCATACACACTGACTGGTTTTTAAAGAGCGGGTTCTAAGGGAAGCTTCATGTGGATCAAGCACTATACAGAGAATTGTCTTTCAGTGCCCTGGGGATTTTGGAATCAGAGCTGAGTTGGAATACTGGCTCTATCAACTACTGGCTCTGAAATGTTCCAGAAGTAATTCTCTGGTCTCAGTGTCCTCGTCTGTACAATGGGCATGAGAATTCCTGCCCATTGTGGTGTTGCAAGGGTAAAATGAGATAATATGCTTCAAAGCACTTTGTTGCAGGGTAGATATCTGTCCGGGATTGAATAGCGTCCCCACAAATTCACATCATTCTCAGAAGCTCAGACTGTTTTGAGGTGGGTTTGGGGGAACACTTACCAGATGTAAAGATGAAGGCCATGTGGAGACAGAGGCAGAGATTGGAGCAATGCAGCTGTGAACCCAGGAGTACAAAGGATGCAAGGCCACTGAAAGAAACCAGGGAGAGGCATAAATGAACTCTAGGCCTGGATTTCGGAGTTCTGGCCTCTAGAACTGTGAGAGGATAAATCTCTGTTGTCTTAAGTGATCACCCAGTTTGTGATGACTTTTCTCATGGCAGTCCTAAGAAAAGATCTACTACCCAACAAATATTTGTATAGATAGCCTAGCACATAGCCTGGCACAGAGGCCCAAAATTTATTATTTGCTTGAACCTGGTGTCTGGAAATGCCTAGACATTGGCCCCATTCAATAAATATGAGTTTCTTTCTTTCTTCTCTTATTTCTGTTCTCCATTTAGTCCTCTGCAAACAGCTCAGCAGAAAATCTTAGTCAATTTTGCATACATTCCCATAGTATGTAAATTCAAGCTACTGGTTTATTTTATACTGAGACCACATATACAAATTCTACTTACATATAGAGTGTCACATAAAGTACTATGTCTCCTGTAACTAGACTTTTTGAAGTTTACAGAGATGTTTTGAGCTGCCACACTCTTCCCAGGTGGTGTGTTACCATCAAACATCTGAGTGGGCAAGTGTAATTTATGTAGGCATATATCATGCTTATAAAGGCCAATGCCATTTCTTCAGGCCCCCGTGAACACTTAGGGCTGACAGTGCCTAAATAAACTGGTTTATTTACTGCAGTAGTTACCTGTTTAAGACTAGCCGTTACATTAAGTAACACAGAGTGCCCAGACTAATAAATTTACAGCGTGCCTGTTTGTTTTACTGAAGAATTTATTGCAGCAGTAATAACTGTCAGAGGGTGAGGCTGGCGAAAGGGCCGAAGCTACACACAGAAGATCCATCACATGATCGGCTTCCTGACAGCCCTATGGGGAGCTCTTTTGTCACCAACTCAAGCACCTGAGTGGATACCTTGGATCAATGGACAGAGAATGTGGGATCCAGCTTCTTGGGGCAAGACCACCTCTTCTATTTGACCCATATGGATGTGATTGCCAGGCTTTCTATGTTGTGGGAGTGATTTACAGCAGGGCCCTGGAGATTGACTCCTATGGATTCAATGAGTGCTTCATGCCAGCCAGAAGAGGGGAATCCCCTGCTTTCAAATCCTGGCCAACTAGATGGTGATCAGGGGGAAACACTACTTGCAGTGTACAGGGTCTTATGCTTTCTATTCTTAATCCAACTGGGCTTTCTGCTTAGAGACCAGCCAGGGGCCTGAGGACCTAAGATTAGACTGGATTGGATAGGATTGAATTGGATTAGAAGCCTTGTAGAGTGGCTTACGCATGGGTTTTGGAGGCAGGTAGGTAAATTTTAATCTTGGAATGGTCATTTATAAGTTATGTAACAGGGAGTAAATGCATTTAAATTCTCTAAGCCATGCATTTGTCCTCTGAAAAACTGGAATAATTCTCTATTTTACAAGGTTTTTGTTAGGACTAGAGGAGATGTTATTCACTATGCTGCTTCTGTTGCCATTTGATTCACTATTTGTAGATGCTTGGGTTTAGATGAAAAGAAGCCAAGAAAGAGGTATTCTAGTCTGACCCTTCCCTCTTCCTATTTTGCAGAAGGAGAAACTGTGCACGTAAGAGGACCATCGACTTTTCCCAGGTTGTGCTACAGATTAGTGGCAAAGTCTTGGTTAGACGCAAGGTCCCCCAAGTCCCAATCCTACCTCGGAGTCATTCAATCATTCCACAAATGATTATGGAGCACCTCCTATGAGCTCATCAGCAATGGCAGAAGACATGGGATCTGTGTCTGTCCTGCCAGGTGCAGCCTCAGGCTCCTCTGGCTCCCAGGTGTCAATCACAGCACATGGCATTGAGTAGAAAAGCAAGAGAGGTATATGAAATGAATAAATGACAGTCCCTGCCTAAGAGGGTAATGGCACTGTGAAAAACACAAGCAAAGAATTTTGAGGGGCTTTAGAGGAGGGTCTATTAATCCTCTTGTGATGGGAAGGCTTTCTAGAGCAGCCAGCCAGGGAGGGAATGGGGTGGCATTTCAAACAGGAAACAGTGCAAGGAAAGCTCCTTTGAAGTTAAAAAAATCTGCTTAAAGCTGGAGAAATGTAGGTCGAGCCTGGTTAGTTAGGTAGAGGAGCTGTGTGTCCGGTAGGCGCATGTCTTGACGAATTCTGCTTAGGAGGGCTTTCCTTAAGTTCTGTGTTGTGATCCTACGAGCCTCTGTGAATCAGGCACTGGAGGGGTTACTGTTCCTACTTTTCAGAAAACAGGCTTTGAGTCTGTAGTGACCTGCCCAAGATCCCTTAGGTATTCATTCATTAATTTGTTCATATAGAACCAACTACATAATTTATGGGACAAATAAAAATATAGAACCCTTTCTTCAAAATTGTTAAAAATTTCAAGACAGTAACTGAAGAGCTGAATGGATGAATTCAAGTGTAGGATCATTCTGAACTTGGGGCCATGTGCAATGGGACAGGTCATGTGTCCATGAAGCCAGCCCTGGTTCCACTTGCATTTATTGGGTGCTTAGTATATGCCGGCAGCAGTTCAGGCACTGGGATGCAGCAGTGAACAAGTGGGAGGTGCCCCCGTCCTCTCCTGAATTCTTGAGGAAGGTGGTTGGAGTGAAGGTACAATAAACAAGTAAAAGGATCAATGAATGAGATGGTTTCAGATAGCGATGAGTGCTAAGAAGAGGCTAAAGGTTTCAAGGATGGGATGGAATAGGTAATTGGACATTGCTGAGTGGGTGAGCTGATGCCCAGGTGATGAGATGTTGTGGAGATCTGAGGAAATAGCACTCCAGCCAAAGAAAAAGCAAAGGATCTAAACGGAGCACAAGCTTAGAGCATTCAGGAAGAGGCCCAATGACCAAGGGGTTGTAGAAGCAGGGAGGCTGCAGTGCTTGCATTTCATGGGCCCTGCAGGACATGGCAGGGGGTGCTGGATGAAAGACACTGGACAATGTTGTGGAGGGGTGACTCAGCAGGAACATGGGGGCCTCTGGGCCAGGATGGCTCTTCATCAGCCTTTCCTCTCAAGGGCCAGCAGCTCCAGGGATCAGATGCCTCTGACTGGTCACATGGCTCAGTAAAGAATGATGGAAGGGAATTGTTTTTGACTGACAAGTGAAGTAGAACATTAGATGAGCACTTAGGTGGTTCTCATGTAACTCGTGTCCAAGAAATCCTGAGAAAATGGGGATGGCATTTGCTTGTAGGAATAAACAATTTTTCTTTTGTTAAAAATTCTGATAATTATGAAAAAATGCAAGCACTTAAGTGAAAAGGAACTTTAAAAAATGTCATTTCAAATCATGCAGAAGTAACAATCATCAAACATTTCATAATCATTAGTTTGGACACTTTTGTGTATATAATAGGAAACAAGTTAAAATATAGCTAGAAAGAATATGTATTGCTAGAAAAAAATTGCAATTCTGATTTTTATAAAAATCAAATGCATATTTTTACTTCACTACAACAACAGCAGCAAGAAACTGAACAACTTGATTTATAGGCACAGGTTTCTTCATCTAAAAATGGGATTCATATGGAAAAAATTTGAAGAATTGTTAGAAGCACCTCTCAATTTTAAGAGCATCTACTGATCTTTTCTATAAAAGATAAAAAATTAGCATGTTTATACTTTCTTTTATTCCTTCCTGTAGTCCCTGAGTTTTGTCATATTATTAATTTTACATTTGAATTTTATGTCATTTTTATAGTTTATATGTTTTTTACATTTATGAGTTTGTTAATTATACTTTTTACAATTGTTTAATGTCATTTTTACATTTGAATGGATTCAATGCCTTTTATTAGTCTTCTTAACATAGCTTCTCTATTCTTGAGTTTGTTTTTCTATTTTTATTTTATTTTTTTAGATGGGGTCTCGCTCTGTCACCCAAGCTGGAGTGCAGTGGTGCGATCTCGGCTCACTGCAACCTCCGCCTCCCATGTTGAAACAATTCTCCCACCTCAGCCTCCCAAGTAGCTGGGATTACAGGCATGCACCACCATGCCTGGCTAATTTTTGTATTTTTAGTAGAGACAGGGTTTCACCATGTTGGTCAGGCTGGTCTCAAACTCCTGACCTTGCGATCCACCCATCTTGGCTTCTCAAAGTGCTAGGATTACAGGCATGAACCACTGAGCCCAGCCAGTCCAGCAGATTTTTAAATAATGAGTCAGAGCTGCTAGAGTCCTCAAGATATTCCACCCTTAGATAGCATCTATTGTTTTTATGGCTAAAGACTAGCTTGTTCTGTATGCAATTTAGGAGTTACGCTGTTTTCTCTAAAAATTTTGCTTGTAATGGTCAACTCTCTTCTGACATTGAATAGCTGAGGTTCATTCTGACTAAATTACTTCTCTTGTTTAGATGTATTCATGATTTTTTTCTTTCTCTTTGAGGGTCAGTCATATCACTAGGATTTTATTATTTTTTTTCCTGAAATATAATATTTGTTTTGTAGATTTTAATCTTTGTTTCAAAATTTTTTTAAAGATGCCATGAATAGTTTGTTTGATCTTTTTCTCCAGAAGCACCAATTATACATTTGTTGGCTCTTGTTTAGCTCTTATATGTTATTATTCTCTCTGTAATCATTTTTGTTGCTTTATTTTCTGTTTTACTTCATGCCATTTCATAAAGTTTATTCTCCAAGTTTTTTTGTTCTCAATTATGTTTATCTGTTTTTCTTGTTTCCAAAATGGTTTTCATCTCTAGTATCATTTTATTTTACATTTCTTTTTTTTTCCAGATCACGACCTCTTTTTACAGCTGATAATCTCTTCTTTGCACCATTGTGTAACTTCCTTGAATTTAATTCTATAGAGAAAAATCCCCTCAAAGCTATGTATAATTATTTTGTGAGTTATTTTTTAAATCCCTACGGGTAATTTCTCCTGATACTTATCTCTATCTCTATTTACCTCTGTCTATATCATCTATATCTATATATTTAAATATATGGATATGTATATTCAGCATGAATATGTATAAATATATTCATTTATATGTATATGTATGTATATATATGTGTTTCTCTCTCTCTCTTTCTTAGACAAGGTCTCACTCTGTCATCTAGGCTGGAGTGCAGTGAAACAATCACAGCTCACTGCAGCCTTGACTTCCTGGTCTCAAGTGATCCTCCCACCTTAGACTCCTGAGTAGCTTGGATTACAGGTGCTTGCCACCATACCCAGCTAATTTTTGTTTTTTTGTAGAGATAGGGTTTCACGGTGTTGCCCAGGCTGGTCTCATACTCCTGAGCTTGAGTGATCCCCTTGCCTTGACCTCCTAAAGTGCTGAGATTACAGGTATAAGCCACCGTGCCTGGCCCCTAACCATCTCTTTTTTTATAACTCTTTTCTTTTTTTAATATCATTAACATTTTTTATGTCCAAAATTTGTTCCACCCTACCTATGAACAAATGGTATAAAGAAGGACAGGGGAAATGTGAACTGGGCCGGAGGGAAGCCTCAAGTGGAACAAGCTGAATCTTTCATCCTCTTCACAATATCTAGCATGTCTTGTATCGTGAAAGATAGAATACTTTTTTTTTTTTTTTTTTTTGCATCAGTTTTCAACATTCAAGTGCTGCTGTGGCTACTAGCAAGCCCATAGATTCTCTGTGCTGCCACCTTGGATTCTTGCCTCCTCTCCCTCTTGGAATCCTTTTGACCTCCACAGTATTCATCTTCTAAGAGACAATAAGGCCTTTAATCCTGCAGCCCACACTTCTTCAGACAATTTATATTCTTTTTTCTTTTAATTGCTATTATTTTTTTGAGCTGGAGTCTTGCTCTGTCACCCAGGCTGGAGTGCAGTGGTTCGATCCTGGCTCACTGCAACCTCCAACTCCCAGGTTCAAGCAATTCTCCTGTCTCAGACTCCTGAGTAGCTGGGACTGCAGGTGTGTGCCACCATGCTTAGCTAATTTTTTGTATTTTTAGTAGAGACAAAGTTTCACCATGGTGGCCAGGTTGGCTCAAACTCCTGACCTCATGATCTGCCTGCTTTGGCTACCCAAAGAGCTGGAATTACAGGCGTGAGCCACCTCACTTGGCTCCAACAATTTATATTCTTGGATGAGATCTCCCGAAGGTCATTGCTCACCTCTTCTATACTTTGCAAACAATTCTAGAATCTTGCTCAAAGAATGATTGGCTACACATTGGCTACACACTGGCGACACTGCTCAAAAAGCTGGCATTTTAGGGACAACATACTCTGCTTGAGATCCAAGTGGAGCATTTCTTTCTTAGCATCCTCCACCATCTACATTTAAGCTAGTTGCTTTGTGACAGGCATGTTCCATAGCTTGTGGTTTGTGCTGCTGCTTGCCTTGTAGCATCTTCTCTCTTATTCTCATTCCTTTTTAAAAACAGTGTTGTTTTTGGTAGGGTTTAAGAGTTGAGCATTGAGTAAAAAAGCACCTGACTGTCTTCCAATGAACAATTCCTGTGACTTTCAGATTAAAAGAGTTGATATCTAGGGTTTCTTTATCTCCCTATTTTAATTTAAAACAGATGCAAATTTAGCTTAAGAATTTAGACTAAGAGCCAAGGGATCATAGGGTCAATATTTATTTATGGCCCAAATAAGTTTTGCCAGGAGGAATTTGAGCATAACAGTGATAATATTGACTACAGCTGCTTGAATGCCTATGACGGTCCAGGAGCTTGGCTGATGCTTTGCTTATTTCAACTCAAATCCAAACAAGAACCTGCAGCCCACACTTCTTCAGACAATTTATATTCTTGGATGGGACCTCCAGAAAGGCATCACTCACCTCTTGTATATTTTGCAAACAATTATAGAATCTTAATCAAAGAACCATTGGCTACACATTGGCTACACTGCTGAGGTGAGGTTTGTTAAACCCATTTTACCAAAGAGTAAAAAGAAAAATGAGAATCTGAAAGATCAGGTGACTGGATGATACATCACTGAGTTTGAATTCAAAATCAAGTGAGTTTAACTTCTTGACTCCTCCTATGATTCTCCATAGGCAATATGTGAGGTTTAAAAATAAAGTTTTAATTTCGTAGAAATTTTGGCAAACTCTAGACGTTTTTTTCCTCATGCCCTTTGCATCGAGTTTAATCTCTGTGGCTCTTTTAGTGGCACCTCATGCTCTTTGCATCGAGTTTAATCTCTGTGGCTCTTTTAGTGGCACCTCATGGCTACTTTTCCCTTGGCTCACTTATTATCAGTATCCATTGACTAACCAGTATCTAACAGGGATTGTTAAGCAGTGCCTGGATAAGAAAGGGGCTCTTTTCTGTACTTTTATAGCTATTACTGATTGGTCCAATAATCTGATCTATTTTCAATCAATATGTTCTATGCTAGGCTGAAGAGAACCAACTTCAAAAACTTTGTAAATTTGAACCCTGGCCACAGCATTCTTTCACTCACACAGCAATTGCACATAAAACAAGGACAGTGGCTACACACTCTTCATCTTTGGGTTCTCTCACTTCCTCACAGTACATCTCCTAACCCTGTTTCTTTTCTTGCTGTATCAGTGTTGGCTGAGGGGATAACCTACCACCTGGTTAGGAGCACCAACTCTCCAGCCCTCCTCTGTGTATAAATCCCCAGCCTTCAGTGGATTCACAAGTGTCTGCCCACAGAGTCTCTGCCTTGCTTCTGACACAGTGGCATGATGAGTGTTGTGGCTCTACAGTCCTTTAATCTTTTGTATTTGCTTAAACATCTAAATAAGTTTTTTTAATAAAAAAATGAATCTAGAGTGACTATTTTCACATCATAATCAGAAACATTCCCATAGGTGACCAAAACCCTTAGTCATAGAAAATAGTAAGACATTGAGAAAATCTTCTCAAATTCAAGTTCTATTTGGCCATTTTCAAAAACTTGCTTTCCTCCTCCTTCTACCAGAAATACCTACTTCCCCACCTTAAAACCATACTTTCAACTTGATGTCATCTGGTGGTACATAGCTTGGTGGCATTAGGTACATAGCATTTATCACTTAATATTGAACTTATCGATGTGTGGTTCTGTCTCTCCAAGGTGTTCCTTGAGTTTCCATTTTCTCTAAAAAGTTTCTGCTTGTATCCTCAGTATCTAGTCCAGAAACTGGCAAAAAGTTGGTTGTCTAGAGAATATTTCCTGCAAGGCATTATGAAAAGGCCAATATTCATAGAACACTCTTTGAAAAATGGCCTCATGATTAAAGAGTGGTGGGAGAGGGAATCTGACTGCTTGGTGTCTCCTAAGCCTGCCACACTGTGGACAAACGACCCCTGTGAACTCACTGAAGGCTGGAGATTAATACACAGGGAGATGGGTGGAGTGACAGTTCTCCTAACTGCTCCTTGCCGGACCTGACTCCCAGGGTTCCACCCTAGCAGCAGTTCTTTGGGAGGCTAAGCTCATTACCAGTGGTTATCAACATCAAGATGCTGTGTTGGCATATCGAGACCTTGAGTGGACTTTCCAGTGATCAAGAAGTCAAGTAACCTCTCTCTTTATGGCTGTTAAAAACTTGAGCCAACACAGCATACTCAATACAGGATCGGATGGAGGTAATGATACTATAAAAGTGAGAGGCCGCCATGCGTTTATACCCACATCTTGACACATATGCATCCTAACTTTCCATGTTCTTTGCTTCTCTACCAATTCTGTAGAAACTTTAAATAAAAATAAGATGATAAAATTTGCACCATATAAAATTATACCATGTAACATTTATAGATGCCATTGACATCTTTGTTTTAAAGAATGTAAAAGGGTATTATATATGGGAGTTTTATAAAATTCCAAATTTTCAGCTGACAGGATGTTCCATCCTCAAACTCAACAAATGTCATTTTTGGCCAAGCATGGTCAAAGAAATAAGAGAAACGAGAAGATGTCATTGGTGTTTTTGGGTCTATTCTCTGACAGCTATGTGAAAGATGTATTGAAAGGTGAGAGAACTATGAAAGATTCTTGTGATGGGTAGAGAAGTCAGAGTCCCTGCTCACAAACACCCTTCATTCAGGTCCCAGAAACTGTCCTTCTGAGGCTATCACTGCCATCCTGGGCTTATATCTTCTGGTTTTGCCACTGCTTCACAGTGGGCCTGGGTGGGAGCAGGGAGCTATGGTATTTCACACCTGGAAGGGCATCTAAAGAGCAAATGATCTAGCCTCTTCATTTTACAGATGGAGAAACCAAGGTGAAAGGAAGAAAATGGCCTGTCCAAAGTTTCTGGGTCAGGCTGGCTCTGTGTGAATATGGAAACCACCATCTGCACCCTAACAGCTGCTCTCCCAGCCCCAGCCAAGAGACCCATCCTACTGTGGCCTAAGTGGGAGAGACTTGAAGACCCTTACCCTCTGGGGTTCTGAATCAACTCCCCTGGTGACTTGTTTCATGTCCTAGTTTGGATAACCATATTTCTTCTTTGTTCTAGGACCCACACTCATTTTTAGCTTTGACTGAAGGTTCTAGGAGTCCTTCTTAAGGAGCTGATCAGTATTTAATTCCTTTAGGAATGAGCTGTATTCAGCCTTATTAGTCAGGACTATTCCTTTGGCAGTGAATTAAACTCAATGGAGATGGGCTTAAACCAGATACAAGGAGACTTGCTGCACTCTAGAGCTGGTAAGTCCAGTGGTACTCCCAAGGGGCTGCATAGCCTTATTCACACTTGGTTTTTATCTCCTCTATGTTGGCTTTATTTTTAGGGACTCTCTTCCCCTCTGGTGCCCCCTAAGCCATCCACTAGTTCCATCTAGTTGCTGGAACTAGCTCAGCAATATCATCAGAAAGAAAGCATCCTTTCCCCCAAATTCCAGTGCTTTCTCTGTTGGACACAAGGGAGAATCACACTCATCCCCATGTGTGTGGGAATGGGGTAAGTCAACCTCACCTGAACCATATGGACTGAGAGTGGAAGAGTAAATTTTCCTAAAAGAATTCATGGATGCTTATTATCAGAAAAAGGGGAGATACAGTTTGTGTGGGCAAACCAGAGGATGTCCAAGATGTCTCTCCTGCCCTTTCTCACCCTGGTTTGGTGTTCTATCCCTGACTACCCTTGGCCTGGAGCCTGACCCTGAAGGCTGGTGATAGACCTCTCCAAAGATGACTGATATTAAACACTTTAAAGGATTAGCTGTTGATCTTTTCTCCGTCATATTAGAGTTCCCCATCCTCCCCCTAACAGAGACGGTTCACGTGGGTTATCACCTGCTGTTGCTCTACCTTGTGACTCTTCACCATGAATAATGGACAAGAAAGCCTCCCTGCATGCTCTCCTACCTACAGATAAATGATATGGAGAAGGACAGGGGCAAAGTGAGCTGGGGCAGATGGAACTCTTCTAGTCTCTATTTCAGAAAATTTTAAGACGCCATTGAATAGTGTGTTTGGTTATTATCTCCAAGAGCACCAATTATACAGTCATCCCATGGCTCTATCTGGTCCCATGTCCCATTTCTTCCACCTTAACCCCAACCTGCATCAATAAATGGGGACACATCCAATTGGCATCAGATTATGACCCATGCCCCACAGCAACTGAGTGGCTTCTCTGGGACTTGCAGCCAGTTCTCCAGGCTCATCTGCCCTTTGCACTATTCCATGGAGGCAACCACACTGGAAAATCAAAGAAGGAATTGAACACAAAGAAGCCCGAGTGTGAATATGTCAGCCAGCCTACAATCAGAAGAGAAGAATCAAAAGCAGAGTCAAGGCTGCTCTTGGGCCTTGTAGTTATCGATGGGCACCATCCTACTGCCATCCTGGGAGCAAGTTCTTTGACAGGTGGGGGAAGCACTGACTTCATTAACTCGTGTGGGAGTGAAGGGGAAAGATGTCCCTGGGAACTTCTGGCAGCCCTGCGGGGAAAGGATGTGTGACGTTGTGTTTCATATTGAACTTGGCATACATGGGAGTGATGGGGGTGTTCATAGGAGATCAGACGGCACTTCCAGTTTGCCTGAAAGAGCCTAATTACTGACCTGACACCCGTTGCTTCAAATAGGCCTGAGAAGCTGCTAACTGGTGTATGGAAGCATCTGGTGGTGCAATTACCCTGTCAGCTCTTTATCCACATGTAGCCCTGTCATTAGACACTTCTTTTCCTTGATATGCTTAAAATGCAGAGTTACCAACCAGAGCAATTTAAAATGATATATAGTTATTTTTTCTCTCCTCTCCTGTCGAGGGAGAACTTCATAAATGATGTCACAATAAACGGAATGTGAGAGAAACCTCAGAAATGAAATTTGTAAGGGCAGAGAAGGCAGGAGGAAGAGAAAGATCATGCCAGGATTCCCGAGTGCTAATGAATTAATGGGAAAGCTGAGTTAATGAGTGCCGAGGAGGAGTTGTTGCCAGAGGTTTTGAGGTAATAGTGAAGAGTTATGGAGCCGGGAGCATTCAAAGTGGCCCCTACGGCTTTAGAAAGAGAAAGCAGAAAAATTAGGGGGATAGGTCCCCAAGAGTCAGGGAGACAAAGAGAACGCTGAGAACAATGAAAGTCCTGCAGCACTGGAGAGATGTTGAAGGTGGAAGACAGAGAGCCGATGAGGAAGCTTGCACATTCTTATTTGTATAGGAATAGGGAGAAAGAAATGGAAGTACAGAAGAGTCTTTCAAGACTGCTATTAAGTAAGTAGGGACAGTTTCAAAGATGGAGAGTGTGACTGGGTGTGGTGGCTCACACCTGTAATTCTAGCACTTTGGGAGGTTGAAGAGGGCAGATAGCTTGAGCTGAGGATTTGAGAATAGCCTGGGCAACATGGGGAAACCCTGTCTCTACAAAAAAGTACAAAAATTAGCAGGACCTGGTGGTGTGCATCTGTAGTCCTAGCTACTCGGGGGCTGAGGTGGGAGAATAACTTGATCCCAGGAGGTTGAAGCTACAGTGGGCTCCACTGCCCTCCAGCCTGGGTAACAAAGCAAGACTTTCTGTTAAAAAAAAAAGAGAGAGAGAAAGAAAGAAAAAAGAAGAAAGAGAGAGAGAGAGAGAGAAAGAAAAGAAAGGAAGAAAGAAAGAAGAAAGAGAGAAAGAAAGAAGAAAGAAAGAAAGAAAAAGAAAAAAGAAAAAAGATGGAGAAAGGGTGATTAAAGAACCTAGGAAAGGTAGATTAATTTGGGGACATGAGGTGATTTGCAACTGTATTTTGACTTAACTTATCCCGAGTCTGCATTTGAAAAAGGAAGGGCTGAAAACTCAGAGAGGTGTAATTATTTGCCCAAGGCTCACACAGCTCCCAGTTGTGGTACAGCTCAGATTCCGCTCAACACTTTCTGAATTTGCTAGAAAAATGCAGATGCTGTCTTGGGCTCAGAAAACTCACAGCCTCAGCAAGGGAGGCAGATACACACCCCAATGACAATATATCATGGGAAAAGTTAGAGTAGAATTTCTTCCAGATTTATCTCCAGCCTTCTCTCCCACCAGGCTGCTATTTCCCCTACCAGACGGTGTGATCATCAACTAAGACCAAGGATGTGAACAGTTTTGTAAACGCCAGAGGTCTCTGGAAAAAGTACAGCAGTCTTCCTTGTGGTTCCCTGAATAGCCTCAAAAGAATGGTGCTGCTCAGTTTGTTTAAATGAAATCTTAAGGCAAACAGGTAATCCTGGTTGTCCAAGTACCAAGGACAGCTTTTGCATCCCCAATTGCCATTGCTTTCCTTTGTGTGTCTCTTTCTTCCTTCATTCTTTCTGTGAGAACCCATTTGGCGTCTACAGTGTGTGTGAGGTCCCGTGATGGTGTTGGGAGCATGATGTTGAAGAGCAAAGCAAAAGTGGTTTCAAGGAGCTTTCAGCCTGGGAAGAGCAGCTGACACTTATCAACAACCCCTCATGTGGACATTAGTCATGATACAGAGTTGTTTTCTTACCTTGGTGCCTTCCATTGTATTGCCTTCCTCATCTCCTAGACGATGAGTTTCTCTTGTACAGTTCTGTCTTGCCTGTGAAAACAATCCCAGTTGCACAAAGTAGGGGAAATCAGCCTAAACCCTAAGTCTTTGGTGGGTGCTGTGCACACCTCCATGGAAGCACCCCCACATTCTGTGGCGGTCTTACTGCCCCTTTGTTCCATGGAGTGGCTTGTCCACACTAAGAGGGCAGGTAAGTCTGATTCAGCACTGAAAACTCAGCACCAATAAGGCAGGTGGCATACATGAGAATTCCATAACTACTGACTGTACAAATTAATATCTGATGTGTAATGGAGTGAATTTTCTTTCTCTAAATTTCCTGTCTATAATCAACCTGAATGAGATCTGTCTTCTCATAAATAATGGATAGTAGTCATTTTAGGGGCTCCACAAATCTCAGAATTGATCACATTTCCCTTTTACTATGGCCTCTAGGAAGCTCAGAGCCTACTTTTAGCAAAATATGGAACCGCCTGGCTTGCATTTTCAGTTACTTGCCTAAGCAATAGGTTTTTTCCTTCATATTGCAGGGTCACACTGATTTCCTACATTCTATAGCATAAAAATGGAAAAAAAGGAGAGTTAATAGACATCTTTTAAAGTGATCTGGCTATTAGAGTCATCTGGGTAGCTGTACTCCTTAAGCTGCTTAGTCATTGACTGCAGAGTCATGACATGTTCATAAATTATAACCTTCCTTCTCTTATTCTCCCTGAGGGTCTCTTAGGCAAAATACGGTATTGCACACAAGCACATTCAGATAAAAAATCCTGTAGTTGGTGATAACTTCGAATGATAGAATCTTAATAAACTTTCTGTGTTTGATTGGCTGGGATAACTAGAGATACATATCATGTGTGATCACTGCACGGCAGAAGATAAGCTGGTCATCATTTTCAGATAAAGATGCCCATCCAGCCACAGATTGCAATCGGGGCTGCCATGCAGTTCTTGGTGTATTCCAGTTAATTAAATGCTAAATGAAATTCAGAATTCTGGCTTCTAGAGATCCAACAATCTGTTGCCATGTGCTGCAAAGTTACAGAATACAGTATGAGAGCTTTCCAGAGGGGCTAGTAGTTGCTCAAGAAATGCTCATTCCCTCATGTTGAGATCTCCTCCACAAAGCAAAATGGGGTGATGTCTGAGCCCTCTTCTTTCTCTGACAGATATAGTCAGAAGTATTTGCCAGTGGGATGGGTGAGGGGTCTGGAAAGACCTCTGTGTCTCATTCTAGCTGCATGGGGTCAGCATTCCTGAGTTCCCATTTTGTGTGCTGAAAACATGAAGCATATTTAGATGAAAATGAGAGAAAAAGATCTATAATTACAATTCTCTATGTGGGAATACTTTCCTTATTTTGCTCTCCCAGAAACCAGAATCAGGCAGTCTCTACTGGGCCTTGATACCTACCTCTAACTATATGTAGTTTTGTCCTGGAACTTTACAAAAATTAGCCCTAGCCATTATTACCGAGGACTTATCAATGTGAAGTGCTGAACTAGATACTTCACACTCAAGTTCATCCTCACAACATTCCTACATGGAAAGTATTATTACCCACATGATTCCGAAGCTCCGAAAGGGTGAGCAACTTGCCTAGGGCCACACCATGCAAGCGGTAGACCTGAGCTCTCTTAATGATAGTGAAGAAGGCTATTTTCTTTTGTTTGTTGTTATTCATATTCTTGTTGGAAGCCCAGGTTCTAAGACTGTGTCAAATACATTTAATTTATCCCCAAGATTGTGTTTCCTCTGAGATCGTCTGCAAACTGCTGACCACTAGCATTCCCAGGAGGGAGGAGACCTTGGAGAAAACTCAACTCTCTACCTCCCTTTTACTCTCCACCATGCCAGCCTCTAACTTACCAATGTCAACAGCCTCTCATTGAACAGTCCACAGGTGACCAGGGGGCAGTCCAAATCTCCTCTGGGGATTGCTATCTACCTAGAAGAATAAACCTTGCTCTTCATGCTTAAATACCAAGAGATAACCAAATATCACTAAACATCCAAAGAAAACCAGTATCACAAAAGAAAGAGATTAAGATAATATGCAGAGTCTGGAAATAAATCAGAGAAAATTCTGAAGCAATCGCCTCTTAACTTGAAGTTCTGTGAAATGATATTACATCAGTAAAACAAGAAAAGGATGCCACAGTAAAAGAAAAGAAGAAAACTCTTTATTAAATATCAAACCAATAAAATGAAATGGCTGAATTGAAATGGTAGAAGTTAAAGACAAAGACAGCTCCTAAATAAATAAGAACATTGATAGGAATTATAAGAGCTACAGAGAATTAATCCAGGAGTCCCAGTGAATTAGTTCCCTATTGCTCCTGTGACAAAGTAGTGGCTTCATGACACAGATTTATCATCTTACAGTCCTATTGATTAGAAGTCCAATTTATGCTTCACTGGTATAAAGGTCAGGAGTGGTTGGGCTGCATTTTTCCTGGAATCTCTAGGGTGGAATCTGTTTTCTTACTTTCTTCAGTTTCTAGAGGTTACCTATAATCCTCGACTTATGGCCCCTTCTTCCATCTTCAAGGTCAGCAACAGCAGTTTGAGTCCTTCTCATATTTTCCTCCTGTCACTTCCTCTCCTGACTCTCTCATTCACTCTTCAGGACCTCATGACTCCACTGGGCCCCCCGTGGGTAATTCAGGACAATCTTCCTTCATTAAGGAGAGCTGATTAGCAGCCTCAATTCCATCTGCAACCTGAACTCCCCTTTGCCACACAACATAGCACATGCACAAGTTCTGGGAATTAGAGCGTGAACATCTTTGGAAGACCATTATTCTGCCAACCACAGCCATATACAACTTGCTGAAACCAAAGAAAAAAATGAGTCAGAAATGGTCAAATAGATTTTTTTCCCAAGGCTGAAGGGATATGTGAGTAATTGGATTGGATGAGCTTTCCCAGAGGGTGGAGAATGAAGAATGATTTATTCTCAGACATGCCAATGTGACGTTAAAATCCCAAGGATAAAGCACGTGTCTTAAATGTTTTGAGAGAGAGAAAGAGAAAGAAAAAGAGGAATAGAAGAGAGAAAGGAGAGTCAGAATTGGACAGGGAGAGGGTGAAAAGGCAGCAGTGTCTGCGATGGGGTGCAGCCGATGGGGTTATGTGCAGGGAGGGGATGAGAGCTTTGAAAGAAGGAAGACACAATGGTTTACTAATCTCCAGATCCCTAATGTCTATATGTCCTAATACTCAGTAGGAGCCAGGTTTCCTAGTTCGTTAAATAAACAATAACTGAGCTCTTAATTGTTAGCTATTACTAATTGCTTAGCTCTGCTATGCCAGGGTCAATATCTGATGCATCATCAAGCTGCAGAAGATAAGCTGACCAAACTCAGAATTGGTGCCAGCAAATCAACAAGGTGTTTTGGGAGATTTTCAGATTCTCTTATTCAAAAAGTCAGCCTGGATTTGTCACCTGGAGAGGAGTCTTGTAGCACTTACCTTCACAGAATTTACTAATGTCAGTCACTCACTGCTGGGGAAGCATTAAGGCACTAGAATATTCCAGAAGCATCCATATTGCCTGGCACTATTTGGACAAAGATTATAGCAAGGAAAAGACAGAATGCTTCAATGTAAAGCCTGTGCATATCGTACTATTAAATCACACCAAACTCATGGAAGAAGCAGAGATGTTTGGCATAGTTGAATTTCTGAACTAACTAGTCCATTGATTTTATTTTCCTGACAGAGTTATTCATTTCTTCTTGGCTTTTTCCATGGAACACATATTTATAGGCACCCACAAGTGCCAATAAATGCAATGGGCTGCCATGACTCTAGCATGGCTCCTTCCTGCCATCAGTCAGTGCAATCCTGCCAGTGCACGCTCTCACCTCTGCTGCCTGCACACACTGGTTTCTACCTAGGAGGCTCGTCCCCTCCAGTCCATGTCTGATCATCTTCAAGACTTACCTAAGCTCCCTGAAAGCCTTTTCTGCTCCTGGGCCCTAACCCAGCCAGGGTCTGCTGCTCCTCTGGGCTCCTAGAATTTACCTCTGACCGTGGAACTCCTAGAAACACTTATATCAGAATTGAGGATCAGGAAAAGATTCTTTTCTCCTGAGGAACTGTCCGTGGTCTTCCATTCTGATAACACAAGTGATGGATTCCTCATGCTCTCGTCTTTGTGTTGGCTGCTAGGCACTTAAGGCACGGAAATTATCTGAATTCTTATACCACAAATAACGGCATGCTCCCTTTTCTATGTTACTCTTTTCAATTTCATTTTATTTTCATATCATGCCATCACTATATTTGGCGTAAACTGCCTTACATCCTCTCTAACAATATGTAGGGTCTAGGTAAATGAGTGTAGATAAATATATATATGAGCAAATTGGAAGAGATGAGCCATGATTGTATGTTCCTCCAGGGCCTGAACTTCTGGTGATGATGAAGATGATGACGAGGATACCAGTAACTTACAGTGTGTGGGACCTTTGATAATAGCCCTGTGTGTACCCTCTATTTATTCTGCAAGGTGAAAAGGAAACAGATTGAGCAACCAGTGTGTCATTGTAACCACAGACACTCTGGCTCTAATGCTGCTCTGGGTCTAAGCAAGCTATGGGTCTAATGCAGCTCTGATTGTGTTCCCATGGAAGCTCTCTAGTTCTGGAGCTGCTATTGGGCTTTCATCTAGTAGTACACTGCAGTCATAGATTCTGAGTCCAGATTTAGTGTCTGTTTTTATTTTGAACAATTTATTATTGGAAAAAATGGGTCTATTAGGGCTCCTTGGAGGGACAGAATGAATAGGATATATATATATATACATATATGTGTGTGTGTGTGTGCAAATACATATATACATATATACGTATATGCACACACACACGTATATATGTAAAACAGGTTATATATAATAAAATATATAGGATATGTATAATACAATTCTACATATAGACAGAAAGAGAGAACAGGAAGGGGAGTTTATTATTAACTTACACAATCACATGGTCACAAGGTCCCAAAATAGGCTATTTGCAAGCTTGAGGAGCAAGGATATATATATATAGAGAACAGGATATATATAATACAATATATAGGATATATATATAATACAATTATATATATATATATATATATAGAGAGAGAGAGAGAGAGAGAGAGAGAGAGATATGATATATATCCTGTTCTGTATGTGTGTTTGTGTGTGTACATATAAATGTAAAGGAGAGTTTATTAAATATTAACTTACAGGATCACAAGGTCACAAGGTCCCAAAATAGGCTCTCTGCAAGCTTGAGAAGCAAGGAGAGCCAGTCCGAGTCTTAAAACTGAAGAACTTGGAGTCTGATCAATGTTTGAGGGCAGGAAACATCCCATACAGGAGAAAGATGTAGGCTGGGAGGCTAGCCAGTCTCACCTTTTTATGTTTTTCTGCCTGCTTTGTATTAGCTGGCAGGTGATTAGATTGTGCTCACCGGATTAATGTTGGATCTGGCTTCCCCAGCCCTGACTCAAATGTTAAACTCCTTTGGCAACACCCTCACAGACACACCCAGGATCAATAATTTGCATCCTTAAATCTGATCAAGTTGACATTCAGTATTAACCATCAGAAGTCCACCCCTTGTCAACTTGAACCCATAGTCAAACATTCAGTTTCCACCAAAGCCCAGTAACAGGTTCTCAAAAGCAGAGCCTTGCTCCAAAATCCTGGAGGCCTCTGCTGTGACTCACATATGGGGGCCTGCCAAAGGCTCCAAATAGCATCCCTATCTGCCACTGACACCTCAAGCATCATTGGATCTGCTGGGTCACATGGCCCAAGTGGCAGAGCAGCTTGCATAGCAGCCTGGACCTGTTCAGAGCCATCTCTTGTTCTGGACCCCTTCAAAACTGGCAGCCTTTTGGGTCACTCAATAAAATGGGCTGGAGTAACACACCCATATGAGGAATGTGTTGCCTCCAAAAATCCAAATAGGCCCACTAGGTGTTTTGCCTCTTTCTTGATAGTAGGAGAAGCCAAATGCAGCTACTTATCCTTCACCTTAGAAGGAATATCTCAACAGGCCCCACACCACTGGACCCCTAGAAATTTTACTGAGGTAAAACCATACAAACCCTACAAGAAAACTCATGCAATACCATTCAGGACATAGGCATGGGCAAAGACTTCATGACAAAAATGCCAAAAGCAATCGCAACAAAAGCCAAAATTGACAAATGAGACCTAATTAAAGAGCTTCTGCATAGCAAAATAAACAATCATCAGAGTGAACAGGCAACCTACAGAAAGGGAGAAAATTTTTGTAATCTACTCATCTGACAAAGATATAATGTCCAGAATTGACAAGAAACTTAAACAAACTTACAAGAAAAAAACATACAACCCAGCAAAAAGTGGGCAAAGGATATGAACAGACACTTCTCAAAAGAGGACATTTATGGGGCCAACAAACATATGAAAAAAAAGCTCAACATCACTGATCATCAGAGAAATGCAAGTCAAAACCACAATGAGATACCATCTCACGCCAGCCAGAATGGCAATTACAAAAGTGTCAGGAAACAATAGATGCTGGAGAGGCTGTGGAGGAACAGGAATGCTTTTACACTGTTGGTGGAAATGTTAATTAGTTCAACCATTGTGGAAGACAGTATGGTGATTCCTCAAGGATCTACAACCAGAAATATCATTTGATCCAGCAATCTCATTACTGGGTATATACCTAAAAGAATACAAATCATTCTACTGTAAAGACATATGTACACATATGTTTATTGCAGCACTACTTACAATAGTGAAGACATGGAACCAACCCAAATGTCATAAATGATAGACTGGATAAAGAAAATGTGGCACATATTCACCATGGAATACTATGCAGCCATGAAAAGGAATGAGATCATATCCTTTGCAGGGACATGGATGAAGCTGGAAGCCATCATCCTCAGCAAACTAACACGGGAACAGAAAACCAAACACCACATGTTCTCATTCATAAGTGGGAGCTGGACAATGGGAACACATGGACACAGAGAGGGGAACAACACATACCAGGGCCTGTTGCAGGGTGAAGGGTGAGAGGAGGGAACTTAAAGGATGGGTCACTAGGTGTAGCAAATCACCATGGCACATGTATAGATATGTAGCAAACTTGCATGTTCTACACATGTAACCCATTTTTTTTAGAAGAAATAAAAAAATAATTAATTTAAAAAGAAATTTTACTGAGGTGGAAGATTCCTGAAGTTTAGTCAAATTTATTGCCCATCCTCTGGGATGCAAAAGTCTCACCAATATGTCCAATGTGTTTGCTACTTCTTGTTCACTGAATCCAATCAGCATAATGTCCTCAATGTAATGGACCAGTGTGATATCTTGCAGAAGCAAACAGTGATCAAGTTCTCTCTGAATAAGATTATGACACAAAGCCGGAGGGTTGATATATCCCTGAGGTAGGACAATAAAGGTATATTGCTGGCCCTGCCAGCTAAAGACAGATTGTATCTGGTGGGCCTTATGAACAGGAATGGAGAAAAAGGCATTTGTCAAGTCAATAGCTGAATACCAGGTACCAGGAGATGTGTTAGTTTGCTCAAGCAATGAAACCACATCTGGTACAGAAGCTGCAATTGAAGTCACCACTTGGTTAAGCTTATGATAATCCACTGTCATTCTCCAAGATCCATCTGTCTTCTGCACAGGCCAAATGGGAGAGTGGAATGGGGATGTAGTGGGAATCACTACCCCTGTCTCTTTTAAGTCCTTGACAGTGGCACTAAATCTCCACAATCCCTCCGGGGATGTGATATGGTTTTGATTTACTATTTTTCTAGGTAGAGACAGCTCTAATGGCTTCCATTTTGACTATCCCACCATTGTAGCCCTCATCCTACCAGTCAGGTAGCCAATGTAGGGGTTCTGCCAGCTGCTAAGTATGTCTATGCCAATTATGCATTCTGGCACTGGGGAAATAACCACAGGATGAGTCCAGGGACCCACTGGACCCACTGTAAGTTGGACCTGAGCTAAAACTCCATTAATTACCTGACCTCCATAAGCCCCTACTTTAACTGGAGAACCACAGTGACATTTTGGGTACCCTGAAGTCAATGTCAGCTCAGAGCCAGTGTCTAGTAGTTCCCAAAATGTCTAATCATTTCACTTTCCCAAATGTACAATTACCCTGGTAAAAGGCTGGAGGTCACTTTGGGAAAGAATGGGAGAAAGATTCACTGCATAAATTATTGGTAATGTAGTGGGGTCCTTCCTCAAAGGGACTCATTCTCCTCTTCATTTAAGGTGTTCTGGGTCTATAAACTGGCTCAAGTCCGGAAATTGATTGAGGGGCCATAATTCGTTTTTATAATTCAAATTAGTCTTTTGTTCATTTGACATACAAGTTTTCTTCTTATATAAATTAAGAATGCAGTAGGCTTTCTATCAATTTCACTTCTAGGAACACTGTGATTAATTAGCCAATGCTAGAGTTCTACATGAGTCAGACTATTCTGATTCCTGCTTTGTCTCTGCTGTCCATTATGGTAGCTACACTCACCTTGCCTTTGATGGTTGAGTCACTTGGTTGAGGCTACCACTTGGCCTCTGCCATCTTGGGATCCAATTATTCCCATTGCATTTAAATTTTATAGTTGAGTGACTGTCGTTCCCACTGTTAGATCTGATGTACAGAGAAGTGCAATTACATGACCCTTCAAAGATGTATGCACCACCCTCACAAATCTATTTCCCAAGGCATTGGTCAAGGGTATATATCTTCTGGACCCTCCTAGCTGAAATGAGTAGGTCTAAAGTGACTAATCCACTCCACCATCCCAATGTCCCTAATAGGCCTTTATATCTTTTCCTCTACATTAAACCAAGGAAGATCAGGCATTTCCAGCCACTCATAGTGGGTTTTTAATCCATGTTTCAGCTAACCAAGAAAATAAACTATTAGAACCTTTTTTTTTAACTCCCCAAGCTGCAACATTAAATGCAGAGTCTCTACTTAATGTATCCAAATTAATAAATTCAGCCTGATCCAACTCTATGTTCCTTCCACCATTATCCTATACCCTTAATATCCATTCCCATGTCTATTCTCTAGATTCTGCTTATATAAATTAGAGAATTCAAGTAGTTCTTTTCGAGTGTACCACACCTTCTCATGAGTCACACTTTCAACCTCACTTCTAGGGGCCTGCAAGACTTCAGTCTATTTATAGGTCTAGAAGGAAACAGAAGTGTTGGGGGTGGTTCCTGAAGAGAGTCAACATTATTTTGCCTGGAAACTGGTTCAGGGGAGGCCACCGCTGTTGCCTCAGGCAGTGCAGGGTCTATCTCCTCAGATAAAGATGGAAAGGCTGATGGCAGCATGGGTTGGGGAGGGGGTGTTGCCACTACTGGGGATGGGGAAACTGTTCCTTCTGGCAAAGAAATTTCATCAGAATTTACAAACTCAGTGTCTCCCGCTTCATCAGGGTCCTCCCACACATCCCCATTTCAAGTTGCAGGGTCCCATTCTTTTCCAATCAATGCCTTCACTTTAACAGTAGATAACTGGTGAGGCTGTGCATACACCTTTTGTTGCAGGTCAGCCACTCTCATGATAAGAGCTCCTGTTTGTTTTTCTACAATTTCAGTGCTTTCTCTACAGGAGATAGACTTTCACTCAGGGCAATCTTAGCAGATTTGTGGCTCAGTATCTGCTTCTGAAGCTAGGATACAGAGCCCCTGAGTTCACTATTTTTCATCACTTTGTTCACTGAACTTAGGAGCAACTAACCAGTTTCATTCATCTTGTTTCTCCACATATGATCAAAGGTGTTATGCATAGAGTCACTAAGCTCCTTGCATCTCACAAGTGGTGAATCAGGAGTGTCAAATGCATTTATTTTGCATAACTCTCTAAATAGTTCATAGCAAGGACTATCAGTGTTCTCCACACTATTAGAAGTAGAGTCCTTAGCATTTTTGGGTCTAATCATACTAAGCAGCCAACTCAGGAAACCCCAAAATGAATGGAAGAACTCCATCCTTACTATTCTGTTTCTCTAGAACCACCCCACTCCTAGTACCAAAATCTGTATTAATCAGGTTCCCTAGAGGGACAGAAATAATAGGATATATGTATGTATGTGTGTGTATTTATATATATATATAAAATATAAAATATATTTATATATATAAATATATATATATAACATAAAGTATATTTATATATATAAATATATATATAAATACACACACATACATATATATATAATATATATATAAATAAATACACACACATACATACATATATCCTATTATGTATATAATATAGGATAAACTTATATGTATATATATATATAGAGAGAGAGAGAGAGAGAGAGAGGAGTTTATTAGGTATTAACTTACATAATCACAAGGTCACAAGGTCCTGCAATAGGCTGTCTGCAAGCTTGAGGAGCAAGGAACGCCAGTCTGAGTCTCTTGGAGTCTCTTGGAGTCTGATGTTTGAGGGCAGGAAGCATCCAGCATGGGTAAAAGATGTAGGCTGGGAGGCTAAGCGAGTCTTGCCTTTTCATGTTTTTCTGCCTGCTTTATATCGAGTCTTGCCTTTTCATGTTTTTCTGCCTGCTTTATATTTGCTGGTAGCTGATTTGATTGTGCCCACCAGATAAGGGTGGGTCTGCCTTCTCCAGCCCACTGACTCAAATGTTAATCTTGTTTGGCAACACCTTCACGGACACACCCAGGATCAGTACTTGGCATCTTTCAATATAGTGAAGTTGACACTCAGTATTAACCATCACAATGGGTCTATGTTCTTTTAAGGCACAATTTAGAAAGAAAAAAGAAAACAAAGATAGGTGTCCATTTAGCCAGGAATGTTTATTGTCTACCATTTTATAGATGAGTGATAAAACTTGCAGAGAGTTAATAATGCATTCAAAGCCACAAGGCAAATCAATGACAGCTGCAACTTGAACCCATGCCTGTGGCCATGGGAGTCTCTGTTCACTGCACTGTGTCCTTACTGATAGACTGTGCAAGGTGTCTGAAGCTCCTTGATGCTTCTCATATCTGCTCCCCACATCCTCTGGGCTTCCACTGCTGGAAGGTGTAAACTGCTTCTCAGGACCCAGAGGTTCAGGCCCATTACCTGGGCTCCAAGCATTTTCTCCAGAGTGTTGAGCTGGGAGAGCAGCCTGACTTATGGATGTTCCATTTCAGGACACAAGAAAAGCAGAGGCCTGCACTTTGTTTCCACATTTCTTTTAAGTCATGCATCTCAGTTGGAATAACGACAGAAGTCACATTGCGAGAACATGATGTCCACACCTGCTAAGAGAGATGAGACCCACCCTGCTAGTAATCCATCCCAGGCTCCTTGTTAGTGATTTAACTCACTCTTCAGTTGGCACTTGTCAGTCTTTCTATGATCTCACCTTAAATTACCCTTTCAGTGGCATTTCCACAGGTGCCTACTGGCACCTGATAGTCTTGTCAAACTGGATAATTAATGCATTGGTACCTTCCCTGAATGCATTTGTAGTTGCGTATATATTAGGCGCTCTGTAAGAGTATACTGATCGTGCTGAATGCAACTAAATTGTCATTTAGCAGAGCGTATCTGATTGTGTGTTTTCCCAATGTTTGACACCTCTCAAATCTCTATTGTCCACCCACAGTGAAAGAAATCAAGAGTGACCTATATTTGACAGAAATATATCTAAGATTTTAAAATATAAGATTAGAGTGATGCAGAAGTACCTCAAGGACAACAAAGCTTCTACTCCAAAGAGATGGCTCTTTGTGACATGCTCTGAGTCTCTTCATCATAGCCTAGTTATTGACAAGTCAAGGAGTAGGGCTGGCTGATTCTCTCTGGAAGATTCCCGTGTTGGTTAGTTTTGACTCAGGGACTGTTGGAATTCACACCAAGATGTCTGTCCAACAGAATGTGACTGCATTTCCTCTTTTCAAATTTAATTTGTAAACATGCACTAAATGTATGCTAGGTACATTGAAATATAGAACAAGAAAACATGCCTTTTGTGCCAGTGACCAAAAGGAGCATGGGTTCTTTGTATAGCGAGAAGAAGACCTTTGTAGATGGCTTTGGGGGAACCTAGGAGATACATTTTCTGAGATCTGAGATGAGGCCATAGCATATGGGACCAGGTCAAGGTTGGCCCTGGAGGGCTTCGGGTGGAGTACACCCCAGCTCTGGGTGGATTTTGGGGTTCCCTATGGTTGAAACATCGAAGGTTGTGTGTGGGTGTGTGGAAGGTTGTGTGGGGCTGTCATGAAAATGCAGGATATAAGACTGATGCCCTGAAGTAGAACCGAGGCAGTGAAAGAAAGACAGGAAGCACTGTCTCTAACACATTCTGGCTGTAGAATCCACAGGATGTGGTGATAAAATTTTATGCACTCTGGTAGAAAGGAATTTTGTGCAAGGTGGTGGAAAGAAGGAGGTCAAGGTCGCCTACAAGATTTCTGGGCCAAGGAAGTGAATGATGGTGGTCCCAGAACAATAAGGTAAAATGGAATAGAATAAAGACTAATGTTCATTGTACTTAAGCTCTGTGTCAAGTGTTATCCTGGGTGTTCTACATGCACAAACTCAGTTAATTCTGATAAAAACACAGCATGCTAGGCACCGATATAATCTCCATTTGAAAATGAGGAAACTGAGTCATGGAGCAGTGAAGTCACTTGCCTAAGTTGAATAATCAGAATTTGAATTTTCACCCTGATAGTTCAGTGTGTGTGTCCACACCCTTAATACTGGCTTGCAGTATAACCAAACACACCAGTGAAAGGTACACAACAGAAAAATTACATGCTATGTAAATACTTGGCCAAAAGATTCTTTGCCTTACAAAATGATTCACTTAGTGTTTCTATGGAATTATCTTAGTGAGCTTACTATAGGATTTGTTAAGTAGTTCCCTTGCCACACATGAACAGACACAAAGGCACACACACATGTAGGCTATTGAGGAAGAGATCTGTAGCAAAAAGGAAGGTACATTACTGTTAGATCTCATTGTTATGTTGGGAGTGACAGCATCTGCCTGTCCCCAGTCAATGTCCCTAGCAGTAGGTAGTCCAACACCGCCACCCCAAAATACCCTCTGGGGTACCCCAGACAAAGTCTGGGATCCTCTAGAGATCTTCCTAGTTTGCTTTTTGCTTCCTTCCCTACAAGGGCATTCGGCTGGATCCTAAGCTATTAGTTTATCAGATTTTTCTATACCTACCATCGCCTCTTGGACTTTTGACACATCTGTGTGCCAAGAATTAGACTAAGCCCTTCATATACATTTTAATGCAGGGGTACCCCAGACAATGTCTGGGATCCTCTAGAGAGCTTCCTGGTTTTTTGCTTCTTCCCTGCCAGGATCTTAAGCTATTAGTTCATCAGGTTTTTCTGTACTTGGCATTGCTTCATGGACTTCGACACTACTATGTGCCAAGAATCAGACCAAGCCTTTTATATGTATTTTAATGCTTAATTTTAAAAAAATTTTATAGGTTATTGGAGTATAGATGGCATTTGGTTATAAGAGTAAGTTCTTTAGTGGTGATTTGTGAGATTTTGGTGCACCCATCACCCGAACAGTATACACTGCATCCTATTTGTAGTCTTCTATCCCTTGCCCACCTCACACTCTTCCCCCCAAGTACCCAAAGTCCATTGTATCATTCTGGTGCCTTTGCACCCTCATTGCCTAGCTCCCACATATCAATGAGAACACACAATGTTCGTCTTCCATTCCTGAGTTACTTCACTTAGAATAATAGTCTCCAATCTCATCCAGGTTGCTGCGAGTGCCATTAATTCATTCCTTTTCACTGGCTGAGTAGTATTTCATCATATATGCATACCACAGTTTTTTTATTCACTTGTTGATTGATGGACATTTGGGTTGGTTCCATTATTTTCCAATTGCAAATTGTGCTGCTATAAACATGTTAATGCTTAATTTTTAAATAACTGATGTGTAGGCATTGTAAGCCCTACTTTGCCAGTGAAGAAACTGGTCCAGAAAGGTCAAGCTCTTGGACCAAGGTGAAGGACAGTGGCCAATATGACCCATTCCAACCATATTCTGCCGCCACTGGGTGATGTTCTTTCTCAGGCCCCGAGCCCCAGTTCTCTTACTCGGATCCCTAGTTGTACCTGACCCCTGGCTTAATTCACTGATCGCTTCAGATCTCCAGCCTCAGTCCAGGGAGCTGGTGCCCCTAAGCTGCCCAGCCTCGGACACCATGGACAGGAGAGAACAGGAGAGATACTGTTAGATAATCAGACTCCTTTACCTTCAGATGCAAATGGCTTTGGGCTATTTTGGCCTCTTCAATCTCTGATTTTCCATAGATGCTTAAGGTTTCAAAGGAGGTTCTTTTGACCTCCCCCAAATAAAGGTTTCTATGCACAAAAAGAAATGAGCATAGGTGAGATTAGCAAAGGTGATTTGTTACTGCTATGTTGGATTAAAAGCATATATACTGTGAAAAGAGAACTCCAACTCCTTACTCATGTATTTATAAAAAAAGAAATTTGGCTGATTACAACTTGTTAGATCTGCTGCTTCTCTAGTTCCATTTAGGAAAAAAAAATGTGGCTTTATATTCCCACCCACTGATTTCCAACTAAAACAGAACTTAGTTGCCTGCTGATCCCGCTGGCTTTTTAAATGAAAAGCTTATTCTTTTTAAACTACGGGAAAATTATATTTAAAAATCAGCATAATTCCATTGCCTATTCTTTCTGGATTCCTTGAATAATGCAGGGCTGGTTTCTGGAACGACTCCATGTAATCTGATGGACAAATCTGGTTATCGACATGTATGTTAGCTAGTGATCCATATTGTCGCTAAGCTGTAAAGTCCATTTCCACATGCTAATTAATATAATCTGAGGTAAGATTTTTATTCTCTCTAATCTAATTATAATTTTGGGAGGTAAGACTTTGGTAAGACTTGAAAAGATATTATAATAGTATGATATATATTTGCTATGTACTTTCATATAAATATATTCCAAATTCTTGACTCATAGACTCATGAGTAGTAGTCACAATGAATTGTTGTACTAAGGCACTGAGTTTTGGAGTCTTTTGTTATGCAACAGTAGGTAACTGGAGGTAGTGAAAATGTCCAGGCAGAGTCCACTACACAGCACATCCCACCCCCTACCCCATTAGCCCAGCTAGAAATAGACTTTAATAGATCACTTTCAAAAGTCTACCTGTATTTGACTTTACTTACAGAGAACACAGAAGCTGTGAAAGTCTCCATCTCGGTACCTTCTTATATACCTGGAAGGAATTGTTTAGATTTCTGTCACACTGTTATGATTAATTTGGGAGTACATCCCTTGTGATACTCTGCACCATGACATGAGATCTTGGGGGCTGGACTAGTTTGGATATAATATTTGGTGGCATTGAAGCAGGTAGAGGAAGCCACTGAATCAATCTTGCTACCAAGACTGGAAAATCAGAGATAATCCCTGGGTGAGTTATCAGATCTGGGAACAGAAGAGGTGAAGAGGTGTCCACTGGGGTCCAGATCAGGGTTGGTCTGGATAGTGGAGTGCAGTTGGCATCAGAGAGTTCTGGACTGAGCCCAAGAACCTCCCAAGGGTTTAGGAAGACTGTTCTGCATGTGGGGACTGCTGTGTAGCACAATGCTAGACCTACTGACTTGCTCAAGGGATAAATCAACAAATACAAGAATGCATGAATGAAAATAAAAGCCAGTACCAGTAATGGCATGTAGTATTGCAGCAGTTCTATAGCAGGCACTGTGCTATGTGTCAAGTGTATTAGTTCATCTTTTTCTCACCATATTCTTATGAGGTTAATATTTTTATTTTTCTCTTTTTACATATGTGGATACAGAGGTTAACAGAGGTGAAAGGCAATTTGTCCAAGCTTGCACAGAATTGCCATGAGAGAACTTATGTCTGAATCCAGAGTGTTCGAACTCCAAAGCCCATAGTCTCTAACTCTTATCTTTGGACCGCCTTTTGGGAGAAATTCAAAAACAGTATAAACGACCAGTCTCATGAAGAAACGTTCCCTTCATTCCGTCAATGGTGCAGGTGCCTCATCTGCAATACTGCTCATAAAGAATCAACATGATTCTCTTTTGAAATGCAAAGGCATCCAGTAGAGTTCTGGAAACACCATGAAGTGCCCATCACACAATATATAGAGGACTCCTAAAATAATACTCTTTCTCTACACCCGGTAAACGTTTACTTTTTGGTATTTGTTCATTTGCTGGATAAAACTCAAGCAGCAGTAACTGTGCAGTTATGATGTTTCAGAAATACACAATAATCCCCAAAAGATGGCCAATGGGAAGGTAGATCTAGAAACAAGCAAGTGGGAGAGTGCGAAATGTACTGCATCCACATGACAAAGAAATAGATGATTAAATAAGCTTGGGGTGACAAAAGAAAGAAAAAGGAGGGTGTTTCACTGGGAAGGGCCAGCATACTAAGGTAGGAAGGGGTGCAGCGATTGGGCTTACTTGGGAAATCCTGGGTAAGAACATGATGCCATCAGTAGAAATGAATGCCATCTTGATAATCCAGAAATGTCATTGGTTCTAGTGGGCAGGAAGGTCAAAGAAAAAAAATTACTTCTCACCAATCATTCCATTGGCAGTGGCTCGGGTGTCCCCAAGAGTCATCTGTGCAGGGTGGGGGCATGCATGCGAGTGGGGTAGTGAGGTATGGCTTCATGAAATTTGAACAGCATTTGCTTTGAACAATTCTATCTTCATTGTTATCTCATCAAAAACAAACAATTGCACAGTCAGCTCTGGAAAGCGAGGTAATAATATGCAATTCTTTGAATGTCCTCTGTAACCTTTTCTATTTTCTCACATGTCCTTAAAAAGACAGATAGAGCTACCGATGATTATCAGGTAAGGAGAGAAAAAGATAAGCAAACACAAAGTAATAATACAGTTCTCTGAAATCATTGGCTGTTTCCCTGCCGAGTGTGTGCACTCCAGCCATTACTTAATGTCTTATTCTGCTTCTTAATAAAAATCCCATGAAGGCAGGGTGTTTTCTCATTCTCATCCTTAGCTACCTCTGTGAGTAGGCTCTGGGAAGCAGAATATTCCTCTGGCTTTCATCCCTGCTGTTCCTCTATTTCTCTCCATCTCTAAGGTCTTCCAAACTTTCTATCACATGGGGATGTACAAGAGCCAAGCACTCAACAGCTCGCATGAGGCCTCAACCATCTCCTTCATTCTCTTCAAATCAGACAGATTTCCTCATTATCCTCTGGATCACAACATACATTTCCCCCACAGTACCTTTTTTCAAGTAATTTGCCCAGCTCAACAAGCTTTCCCCTACTCATCTTGTTGGTGCTAGTCTGGGGAGAGTGGGGGTGGGGGTAAGCCATGTAGAAAGAGGCAGGAAGGGTCTGAGCTGGGCAGGCCTGGGTGTAAGCCTCACTCTACTATTTGTCCCCTCCATGGGGCTTGAGCAAGACATTTAGTGCAGCCTTTGAAATGTGGCAAGTCCTCCATGAATATTTGTGCACAAATGGTTATGAGTACTTACGGATCTCTGAATACTATCCATCCAAGATCCAGCTCAAATTCTACAAGGCAGACCTTTAGCCTGGGAGGAAACAGTGATGGCCATCTTGACCACTTACTGGGGAGACATGCACATGAACCTTTTACATCCCGGGCTTTTTTAAAAAAATAAATTTTATTGCACTTTAGGTTCTGGGGTACATGTGCAAAACATGCAGGATTGTTGCATAGGTACACACATGGCAATGTGGTTTGCTGCCTCCATGCCCCTGTCACCTATATCTGGCATTTCTCCCCGTTATCCTTCCCCAACCTCCCTACCCCTGATGTCCCTCCACTATTCCCCCACAACAGACTCCAGTGTGTGATGCTCCCCTCCCTGTGTCCATGTGTTCTCATTGTTCAACACCTGCCTAGGAGTGAGAACATGCGGTGTTTGATTTTTCTGTTCTTGTGTCAGTTTGCTGAGGATGATGGTTTCCAGATTCATCCATGTCCCTACAAAGGGCACGAACTCATCATTTTTTATGGCTGCATAGTATTCCATGGTGTATATGTGCCACATTTTCCTTGTCCAGTCTATCATTGATGGGCATTTGGGTTGGTTCCA
>CAUYQU010099395.1:0-68898 GCA_963574635.1 Cheracebus regulus
TCTGTGTCTTCACAGATCTTTTTATAAGGACACCAGTCATTGGATTTATAGCACACCCTAATCCATTATGACCTTACCTTAACTTGATTACTTCTGCAAAGATCCTATTTTTAAATATATTCAGTTTCACAAATACAAGGCTTTTTTTTTCAGTGAATGAATAAGTATTCATTCACTGAAAAAAATTTTTTTTTTTCACTAATATTTTTTTTCACTAATATTTTTTCAGTGAATGAATAAGTAGATGATAATGTAGTTTAGTAGTCATTTCATAATGTATGTCTGGGATAATGATATTTGTTCATTTTACATTTGCTAATGGATAAGATTGCAGAGAAAAATGTCATCACAAAAATCTGCACCACTGTGGTTGATAGAGTTTTTCTCTGTGCCTTGAGATTCTTCTACATAATTCAGTTTGATATTCTTCTATAGTAAATGCATCTAAAAATAAGACAATTGAAGTTTTGCAAGATTAAGTGACATTATCATGTCTAAACAGCTTGTACAGTAGTAGAACTCAGAGTCAACGACAGGTCTGTGTAGACTGAAATTCTACTTCAACCATTCTGCTGTATTTCCATTTTCACAAACAGGGAGCTGGAAGGAAGACTCTCTTTTTCCTCATACACATATGCACTCTCATATGTTGCTGACTGGCATTTATATGTGCACAGGCAGCTGCTGCTCATCCAGTCATGAATTTCTTAGTCTAGAATTGCTAAAACTATCACAGATATTGTTATTGCTTTTTTTTTTCCTATTGTCATCGGCTTCTTTTTTAAAGCAATCTGTGACACATTGAGAGATGCTTCTAAGAAATAGCTTTGCAACTCAAGAATGGCACTTCAGACCTAAGTAATTTAATATTTCACAGAGAAATGTACTGAATGCATCAATTTCCTCAAGGCTTTGGTTGGACTCACAGAAGTGACAATGTGCTACTCTGTAATAGGTCTTCAGCTGTCTTTACAATAGGTGTTTTATGGAAGTGGCCACGAAATCATTTTGACATTCACCTAAAGGAGGATTCACTAACTGTGCCTTATTTATCTGTTGCCTTTTTGGCTTTTTTAATCACTTGCATTATTGTTACTTGAAGCTGGCTTTGTTAACTAAATAATTTTCTATATGTTGAGATGGTATTACTTTCTGAAAGAAATAATTTCCTTTCCCATAAATGGTTTCAGTCATACTTCTTATTACTCTGGACTCTGATTCAGTTTCATATTCCATTAACAGACTTTATTTTAGATATGTCTACATGGCTTCAAATTCTTGGATGGAAAAGAAAAGCCTTATATTAATCTAATACAATGCCGTAAAACCAAACACACACAAAATAATGTAGAAATTCCCTGCAGTAGGACCAGAATTAATAAGAAATATTCAGGAAATGATACTGACCCTATGATTTTATTTCAGATGTTTACATTCTGAAGTCCTCAGATTTTAAAAAAAAATCATTTTACTTGATGACATATGTTAATTATACCTTTCAAAAATAAAGAGAAAATGATAGCTCAGGTAGAGCATTGACCTGTTTGAAAGATATTTGCTTAAGGAATAAAGGTTCAATAAATACAGGGAAAATGTGGCACATATACACCATGGAATACTATGCAGCCATAAAAAACGATGAGTTCATGTCCTTTGTAGAGAATGGATGAAACTGGAAACCATCATTCTCTGCAAACTGACACAAGAACAGAAAATCAAACACCACAAGTTCTCACTCATAGGTGGGTGTTGAATAATGAGAACACATGGACACAGGGAGGGGAGTATCACACACTGGGGTCTGTCGGGGGGAAATAGGGGAGGGACAGCGGGGGGTGGGGAGTTGGGGAGAGATAGCATGGGAAGAAATGCCAGATATAGGTGAAGGGGAGGAAGGCAACAAATCACATTGCCACGTGTGTACCTATGCAACAATCTTGCATGTTCTTCACATGTACTCATGTACCCCAAAACATAAAATGCAATAAAAAAAAAAATAAACAAATACACAATTACTTTCCATAGTGGAACTGCTTGCCAATGATTTATTATGACAGTGATTGAGAAATCTTTATATTAAGTTTAATTATCCAAATCTGAATATGAATGTATATACCAGTGTCAAATGAAAGGCAAGAACTGAGATTGAAGACTTAGATAAATGATATTTTTTTCAGGTAAGCCAAAAGTTTGGAAGTCATTAAAATATTTTTATCAACTATGGTTCATGTATGAAGACCTGTGACTTTTAATAAATAAAATAACATGACATTTAAAATTTATAATGAAAGTGTGCATACTGCCCAGGAAATTTGAGTCTCTTATGCATACAATGTTTGGGCTCTGCTATCTGAAGACATTGGAGATATAATTACTTTTTACATGCAGAATTTATTCCTTAATTAAGGATTTTGTTATTTAGAATAAAGTTGCATGGTTAGTAAACAGTAATTTGTGTTGAATACCTCTGTCTGTCTATTGACTCACATCCCACCCACAACAATAAAAATAAGAAATTAAACACTAAAATTATACATATTTAGAGAACAATCTGAAAACTGTAGATCCCTACATATTTGTTACCTTTCTCATTGCCAAAGCTTCCTCACATAAATAAGTAGCTTTCAATGAACATAACTATTTTATTTACTAGGATTTTTCAATTATTTATTATACCATTAAACATAAGGATTGCTGACTGTGGAAATATTCAATTATTATGCTTAACCTACACACACCTGCATTCATGTAAGTCTTAAAGCTTCTGTCTAGTTACTCAGTTGTCAAAAAAAAAAAAAAAGTGGGGGGAGGGTTAAGAGAACATTTCCGGATACTTTAAATCCAGATATCAGTGTAAAAACTTATGATAGTTTTTAATAGAAATTTTGTTAAAGTAAACACAAAGTTATTAACTGGGTGAAAAGTAATTTGAAAATTGAGTTGTGATCACTACTAAGGAATGAAAGAAGGCAGATGATTTGGCATAATCTTCTTGTAAATATCTTAGTAGCTGAACCTCACAGTAGTAGAAAAAATGATACTTGCTAGAAGGTTAGTGCTCATCTGTGGAATGCTTTTAGCAGGATGTTTCTGGTTTTCTTGTGGTAAAGAAATGCATATTGCAAGAATTTTTGAGTCACAGCTTCCTAGAAAATGCCATACAAATCAGCAGTCCCACCCTTTTTGGCACCATGGACTGGTTTTGTGAAAGACAATTTTTCAGCAGACTAGAATGTGGGGGATGTTTTCAGGATGATCAAGTGTATTACATTTATTATTAGATTCTCATAAGGAGTATACAACCTAGGTTCCTCACATGCACAGTTCACAATAGGATCCATGCTCTTATGATGATCTAATGCTGTTTCTAATCTGGCAGTAGGTGGAGCTCAGGTGGTAATTATCACCCATCACTTACCTTCTGTTGTGAGGCCTAGTTCCCAGCAGGCCATGGACTGGAATGGGGGTTGTAGACCCTGGATATAAGGCACAGAACTCTCTGTGACTATAAAATGGAGACGCTTCATAAACCAAACTTTCCCTACTGTCTGAGGTGTCCTGTAAGCCTCATACGAAACCTCTTATATTACTCTGGCAGAGAGGAAATGCCAATGCTGATCCAAAAGTCATGGAGAGCCACACAAAATGCTACTGATCCCTCCCTAATTTACTCATGAAACTTGATTGCTTATATCTTTGAAATTACTAGCAATAATTGCTACTAAGAACTGTGATTTGTGTGAGTCTGACTTTCAACAGTGTGATGTTAAACATTAGATAATGAATCCTCAGCATCCGTTTCTTCATTCAGCACTAGTACATGTCTTCTATTGCAGATCCATCGTATTTTTAAATATAATGCTAAAGTTATAAGAATTCCAAGAAATAATTATGTAATACAGTCTTTAATAGACCTAGTGCCTTCTGTTCTTACTATGTATTTAAGTGGCCAATGCCTCATAATTAATAAAAAAAATGTTTCTTGGGTAGAAATGAGATATATTACAAAGAGATTTAACTTCCACACAAAATTAGGATATTATTTTGATGATCATTTAATATTTTATATTAGAATAGTGATTTGAATAAGCTAAAGGTCTGAGAAATTGTTCCTTGTAATACAATTGCAACTTATTTTTAGATATTTTAATTACATTTTCTATCTACATAATTTTATATCTTCAAAGCCTCTAAAAAAGAATTGAAACCCCAAAATTTTAATTTCCAACTCATTGAACATTTTGGCACATTCTCTTACAGGTTTCTGCTAGTTTATTTCTTGATCCCAAGGTTAAGCAGAGGGCTGTGAGCACCCACATGACAAATAAAGAGAAAGTCTTTCAATTCTTTTTCAAAATTGCAGTGAACGCTACAACTCAAGGAAGAAAGAGAAAGGCCCAAGAAATATGACTTCAATTTTCCCACAATGAGGAAACATTTAACTACAGACTGTGTATTAGTCCATTTTCATGCTGCTGATAAAGACCTACCCAAGACTGGGAAGAAAAACAGGTTTATACAGACTTACAGTTCCATGTGACTGGAGAGGCCTCTAAATCATGGCGGGAGGTGAAAAGCACATCTTACATGACACTGGCAAGAGAAAAATGAGGAGGAAGCAAAAACAGAAACCCCTGATAAAGCCATCAGATATTGTGAGACTTATTCACTATTATGAGAATAGCATGGGAAAGACTGGCTTCCATGATTCAATTACCTCCCTTGGGTTCCTCCCACAACACATGGAAATTCTGAGATACAATTCAAGTTGAGATTTGGGTGGGGACACAGAGCCAAATTATATCATCCTGCTCCTGGCCCCTCCAAATCTCATGTCCTCACATTTGAAAATCAATCATGCCTTCCCAAAAGTCCCCCAAAGTCTTAACTCATTTCAGCATTAATCCACAAGTCCACAGTCTGATGTTTCTTCTGAGACATAGCAAGTCCCTTCTGCCTATAAACTTGTAAAATCAAAAGCAAGCTAGTTACTTCCTAGATACAATGGAGTTACAGGTATTGGATAAATACAGCCATTCCAAATGAGAGAAATCGCTCCAAACAAAGGAGTTACAGGACCTATGCAAGTCTGAAATTTAGTGGGGCAGTCAAATTTTAAAGCTCCAAAATGATCTTTGACTCTATATCTCATATCCAGTTCATGCTGATGCAAAAGGTTGGTTCCTATGGCCTTAGGCAGCCCTGCCCCTGTGGCTTGCAGGGTACAGCCTCCTTCCTGGCTGCTTTCATGGGCTAGTTTTGAGGTTCTGTGGCTTACCAGGCACATGGTGCAAGCTGTCAGTGGATCTACCATTCTGGGGTCTGGAGGATGGTGGCTCTCTTCTCACAGCTCCAGTAGGCAGTGCCCCAGTGGGGACTCCATGTGTGGGTTCCCATTTCCCTTCCACACTGCCCTAGCAAAGGTTCTCCATGAGGGCTCCACCCATGCAGCAAAATTTTGCCTGGGCATCCAGGCATTTCCACACATCCTCTGAAATCTAGATGGAGGTTCCCAAACCTCAATTCTTAACTTCTGTGCGCCTGCAAGCTCAACATCACATGGAAGCTGCTAAGGCTTGGGGCTTCCACCCTCTGAAGCTACACCCTAAGCTCTACATTGGCCCCTTTCAGCCATGGCTGGAGTGACTGGGACACAGGGGACCAAGTACCTAGACTGCACACAGTACAAGGACCCTGGTCCCAGACCATAAAAACAATTTTTCCTCCTGGGCCTTTGGGCCTGTGATGGGAGGGGTTGCCATGAAGGTCTCTGACATGGCCTGGAGACATTTTCCCTATGGTCTTGGGGATTAACATTAGGCTCCTTGCTACTTATGCAAATTTCTGCAGCTGGCTTGAATTTCTCTTCAAAAAATATGTTTTTCTTTTCTACTGTATCATCAGGCTGAAAATTTTCAGAACTTTCATACTCTGTTTTCTTTTAAAATGGAATGCTTTTAACAGCACCCAAGTCACATTTTGAAAGCTTTGCTGCTGAGAAATTTCTTCTGCCAGATACCCAAATCATCCCTCTCAAGTTCAAAGTTTCACAAATCTCTAGGGCAGGGGTAAAATACCACCAGTCTCTTTGCTAAAACATAACAAGAGTCACCTTTGCTTCAGTTCCCAACAAGTTTCTCATCTCTTTCTGAGACCACCTCAGCCTGGACATTATTGTTCATATCACTATTAGCATTGTTATCAAAGCCATTCAACAAGTCTCTAGGAGGTTCCAAACTTCCTCACATTTTCCTGTCTTCTTGTGAACCCTCTAAACTGTTCCAATCTCTGCCTGTTACCCGGTTCCAAAGTCACATCCACATTTTCAGGTATCTTTTCAGCAATGCCCCACTCTGCTGGTACCAGGTTACTGTATTAGTTCATTTTCATGCTGCTGATAAAGACCTACCAAAGACTGAGGAGAAAAAGAGCTTTAATTGGATTTACAGTTTTATATGGATGGGGAGGACTCAGAATCATGGTGGGAGGTGAAAAGCACTTCTTACATGGTGGCAGCAAGAAAAAAATGAGGAAGAAGCAAAAATGGAAACTCCTGATAAACCCATGAAATCTCACGAGACTTTTTCACTATCACAAGAATAGCATGGGAAAGACTGGCCCCAATGATTCAATTACCTCTCTCTGGGTCACTCCCACCACATGTGGGAATTCTGGGAGATAAAGTGCAAGTGGCGATTTGGGTGGGGACACAACCAAACCATATCAGACTGTATATACTAACCATGAAATTAATAGGCATGAAATTTCATGTAGTATGGACCAGAAATAGAAGTTGGGAAGGAGCATTAAAGAATACTGGTCTCACAGCTAGAATTCTAATGAGTTAGATCCCTGTAATTTGTAATTTACTTTCTTCAACTCTGTTGATTAGAAGACAAGTTTTATGAACTCTGAGTCTGAGAGTTTGGACTCAAAACGGTAATTTAATTCCTTCACTGAGTAAGACATTAAGTTGGAAAAACTGTGTTCTTCACAACTGCTAGAAACTCATCTAGTAGTCATAAATATAATTTCTATTATCATTACACACACAAGCTAATTGTTATGCTAATAAACAGTGTAAGACACAAACTAGCTCCTAGCTGATAAAACAGTAACATATTAATCAAATGTATGATTTATTTTACTAAAATGACTTTTTGTGTTATAATTGCTAGAAGGGTTTCTTGACAAAATACCTCATATGAGAATTTAAAGACTGAATAAAATCTTAGACTCATGCTTTATAAAAATGAGAAGAGGATAGTAAATTTGGAAGGAATACAAATAAATTAATTTTACCAAGAAATTTAAAAGAATAAATAGAAATATTTTATTTACTATAAATTATCAACATGATGATCAGTGCTATGGTTTGAATGATTGTGTCCTTTCCAAAATTCACAGAAACTTAATCCCCTTAACACAAACAACATGTGTCCCTTCCAAAATTCACAGAAACTTAGTACTTTGAATGCAACACTAGTAAAAGGTAGTATATTTAGAAAGGGACTAACCCACAAGAGCTCCACGTTCATGGATGAGATTAGCAGTCTTATACAAGGGCTGGAATGATCTAGCTAGGACCCCATTTACCCTTCTTTCTCTTCTGCAATGTAAGGACACAGCATTTATCCCCTCCAGAGGACAAGTATTCAAGGTGCTATTTTGGAAACAGAGAATAGGCACAAACCTATTGTGTTGGGCACAAACTCAACCTGCATAACTGTGAACAATATATTTATAAATTACCCAGTCTCAGGTAATATATTATAAGATAATACAATATAATTATAGTGGAATTAATGGACTAAGACAGCCAGGCATTAAACAAATATAGATAAATACTCATAAGTGTATTAAATAATAGCATGAACAGCTATAGATTTTAAAAGTGAAAATCCAAATGTTAACTGCAACAAAAATAATAAAAAAAATTTATGCAAGAAGTGTAACAATAACAAACATTATGGGCACTATAACAATAAAAGAACATACTTTTTTCAGAGATGTAATGAACACGTGTTAGGAAAATAGCTCTTGGATGGAAATTTTGATCATTATAAAGATTTCAGATTTTCTTGAATTAATCCATATTTAATATGTTGCTAACCATAAGCTGCATAAAAGTTTGTGGTGGTTTGGTAAAGACATACTAAAGTTAATGTGTAAGTATAAATATTTTAGATGTGTTGGGGGCACTTATGCTACTAAATATTAAAATGTATTTATAAAGTTACAATAACTTAGAGTATAATAAAGACTAAAAATTGACCAAAAATCAATGGACTAGAATAAAAATCAATGTCTGAGACACATACACACATTCACAAATACATTTTCATTGAGTATAGGATGAAGGTGACCATCACATCAGTGGAGAAAAAGGAATTAGTTGGTAAAGGAAGCCAGGAATTATAATAAATGCTTTTTAAAAATCACATTAGGTCCGTATCTCACTCCACATGCAGTTTTAAACTGCAAAGGCATTAACTCTGAAATGTAAAATTTGGAGACACAGAAGTTATCAACATCTAAAATATTGATGACTATTTTGTCATCTTGGAGTATGAAAGGCCTTTCCAAGAATAAAAGCAGTGAAAGAAAGCATAAATAACACCAATCACAACCAAAGGTGTAAATTCAACTTAAGATTTTAAGAAATAATTTTATCAGTATGCATAAATAAGCTAGAAGTTGAAGCATCAAAGATTGGAAAAAATATCTGCTGAAATAAATCAAGCAGAAGGTTAAAATTCTTTCTAAATAAAATGTAATTATAGTGCAATAAAAATCACATCCCGAACAGAAAAATGGTGAAAACATACAATATATTTGTAAAAAGGGAAATGCTACCTTTTGTTTATATTTAAAAAAAGACAATATATGCACACTTTAAAAAATAAACTTCTGTATTTTTCTTATATTTCTTTAATGAAAATGAGTTATTAGTGGAAAAATTATGAATTACAAATAAAATTTAAAATTAATGTTAATTTTGAATCATTTCATTTTGACTCAGTAATATATATTGCTTTCTTTACCCTTGATATTCAGGTTGATTTTTTTTGAAGCTAATAAACCAATAAAATTTATTTGGCATGCTTTTCCTGTTAGTAGTATGTTTCACTTTAAGAAACAATCTTTGTAGCTGTAATAAACTTAAAACATTTTCAAAATGTCACTAGTAAGACCTTTGACAGAAAGTTTTATCTCAATCAGGACAAGCTTGCTTTATGTTTAATTGATTTGATTAAATCAGTATATCTCAGTCATATTTGTATATTTATTATTCTTGAAAACTTTAAATGTATGTAAAATTTAGAATGCTAATTAGTTATACACACATGTTATAGAGACAGGTATTAATCTAGAGTTTGGCTTCTCTTTAAGATACCACATTAATATTCTTAACTATTTTGCAGGGTGAAAATAACTGTATGGATTTATATGAAGTGTACATGTAAGAAGTACAGTTTAACCAGCAATGTCTCTACACTGCATGCAACATGTATGACTCTGTACCTTTCAAAATACAAATAAGTCATAAGTACATATGTTTTCTCTCCAAGTAAATATTAATTTGACATCAAAGCAGTCAGAACAATTCTTCTCATTTGTATTATGTCTATCATTAGTGACCTTCATAATGATTAACCTCCAGAATATGTGGTTTGTGAGGTATGATTTCTCTAGTTAACAGGCGAAAATAATAACATGAGAGTCATTTTATAATAAGGTCAGAAGTAACACAATTTGTTCTAAATCACAAGACTCCTGGGTGACAGAGCTGGAACTCAAGGCTCCTTATTCTTAGTTTGGTGCTTCAGTCTGTCTTAGTCCATTTAGACTGCTATAACTAGATAACACAAACCGTGTAGCTTATAAACAAAAGAAATAGATTTCTTACAATGTTGGAAGCTGAGAAGTCCAAGATCAAGGCGCTGGCAGATTTGGTATCTGCCGAGGCCCTGTTTCCTTAAAGATGATGCCTTCTAGCTGTGTCCTTACCTGGTGAAACGGACATGAGGAATCCTCTTGGGTCTTTTTTATAAGGGCACTATTCCCATCCCTGAGGGCTCCACCCTCATACCCTGATCCTGCTATTCCCCCATTCCACCAAAGGCCCACCTCTTGATACCAACACCTTGGCAGTTAGGATGTTATTATATAAACTTTGGGGAAACAAAAACATTTAGATGATAACAGAGGCTTTAGCCAATTTTAAATGCAAGGTATTGGTTAATCATCTTGTCATTCAACATTGGCCTTGATAGCAGGAAACAGAGACTGAACATTACTGAACTGCAAATTGATCATTTAAAAAAATTTTTTTTCTTGAGTATGCTAATGAAATAGTTTGACTTTGTGTCCCCACCCAAATCTTATCTGGAATTGTAATCCCCTCGTGTTGAGGGAGGGACCTGTAATTGCCATGTGTGGAGGAAGGGGGGTGATTGGATCATGGGGAAAGTTTCCTCCATGTTGTTCTTATGATAGTGAGTGAATTCTCATGAGATCTGATGATTTTAAAAGTGGCAGTTTTTCCCTGTGTTCTCACTTCTGTCTCCGCCACCTCATGAAGAAGGTACCAGCTTTCACTTTGCCATCCACCACAATTGTAAGTTTTCTGAGGCCTCCCCAGCCATGTGAAACTGTGAATCAACTACAACTCTTTTCTTTATAAATTACTCTGTCTCAAGTAATATCTTTATGGCAATGTAAAAATGAACTAATACAGCTAACATACTGACAACCATTGTCAGAGTTCTTTAGGGTACACACAGAAGTCTTTCTATAGGTTTTTACTTATATGTGAAGGGAAAATATTCCTCACATTATTTATACTTTTAAGCAGTTTTTGTTGCATACCTACAATCAGCATGGCACTGTATAGGCACAGATAATGGTGACAAACAATTTTCTATATTCTTAGATGCTAAATGTCAATCATTCAAGTTTTAAACAGCGAGTCACATACAAACTATTGAGTATAATTATTACTAGTTGTATTAAGGAGAAATGCAGGATGTTATAAGAACATATAATAAAGAGACTAGGTCAATTTTATAATAAAAACTGAAAGTTGGTTCAATATTCTCTAGAACAATGGGGTTTTGGGCTGGGGATGGTAGGCAAGAGATGGAAAGAATATTCTATGCTGAAGAAACTTGTATAAAGTCCCTAAGATGGAGTTTAAGTCACTGGAGAACAGTGACTTAAAGAAGCTCAGAAGCCAGCATGGCTCGGAATAATGAACAAGGGGAAATTTATGACAAAATAATGCAAGAGTTGTAGTCAAGGACAATGTCACTTCACTAATTATACCCTTTGATGTGGGCAGAAAAAAATTGAATACAATTTGTTCAATGCAAGGGTTAGAATGAATTATTCCATGACCTGGCAGGGCACAAAGTTGACAGTTACTATGAAAGTGTTCTAAATGCACACCAAGTTCCTTAGGGATCATCTAGCTCTAAGTCAGATAGTGACTATAGGACATTTAGGAAACAAGGATTCTGCCACAGTCAACAGGTAAGAAAAGAATATGCTAGATGTTTCACTCTTGCTTTATTGCAAATGACCTTGAACTTTAGCAGTGACTGGACTTTGGATAGTCCCCTAGATTAGTGTCAATCTCAAATTACCTGGAGATTATCTAAAAAAACAAAAACAAAAACACATAGACTTACTTTGTATGCCTGGTATTTAAAATCCTCTTCCTGGTAATATGGCTGTTACCTCACTCATTAGGTTATCAATTCCTTTCCCCTACACCTTAATTTAAGGTTGAAAATAAATTAGAATCTCAGAGCAGTGCTTAATCTGCAGGACTCTGTTCAAAAATTCTGAATTACTTGTTGTACCTTGGCCATGCACCAGAATTTCACCCTATCATGTAGATGTTTTCTCTTGGACAGCTAATTCCCCAGATACTCAATGTGGATCACAAAGGTGAAACATTTATTATCTCAAAGGAGAATGGCAGTGAGAAATGTTTGTCAGCTCTTTTAAAGCTGTGAGAAATAGCAGTTGCTATTTCCCCCACTTGACTCTTTGTGTCATATGGGAGGGTGAAGTGACAAACCTTAAAGATATGTTATCTTGTAGCTTTTGTCTTCACTTCATTCCTCAGTTCCCTTGGGTCTTCCTCTTATAACACACAAGACCAATAGTTTCCAAGTCATTTAATATTTTAAAGGAAATTAATATTTTAGTTAGCGATAGATCAAACTACTAAATTGAATCTTGGTTTCTAGACTGAAGGATTGAATAAATGTCCAGAGGAACAGTAACCAGAGTTATTGCTCTCTTGGAAAACAAAACAAAATGAAACAGGTAAAAGCTTCTATGTAAATGGAATCCCTGGTTATGATCTCTGTTACCCAGGCTAGAGTGCAGTGCCAAGATCATGCCTTATTTTAACCTTGAAAATCTGGGCTCAAGCAATCCTCCTGCCTGAGCCTCCTGAGTAACTAGAACTGCAGGTACATGCCACCTTGCCTGCCCAATTTAAAAAATAATTTTTTAATATAGAGATGGTGTCTTGCTATATTGCCCAGACTCCTCTCAAACTCTTACTTCAAGCAATCGTGCAGCCTCAGCTTCCCAAACTGCTAGGATTAAAGGCATGAACCATCAAATCACACCCTCATTTTCCTTTTTAAAGGGATCATTTATAACAATTCTTTTCCATGAAAATGTGTTTATTTAGAAGAGGAATTCATTTCTTTCTATGATTATTCTTTTGTGATAATCAGAGACTTTTGTGAGATGGTGTTAACTATACTCAAGACTGGTGTTATTTGTAGAGACACTTTCTTCATATAGCTTGGGTCTTAATTTCTTCTTTTGTTTTGCAACTTTAGGCTACAAAAGAGTCAGTAAAGCTAGAGTGAACAACAACAACAACATCAATAAATTAATGTTTTTCAGCAAATTGAATCAATTTCCTGGACATATTTCTATATATTTCTCCAATAATCACAATGAAATTATTTTCAAAAAAGGAATCAGTTCCAGTGGCTTTATTTGATCATTAATTTGTTCCTTTTATGGTTACGTTTTATTGTGTTTACATATTGCTCTTTTTTTAAAACATTTTCTTCTTCCTTTATATTGTAACTTGTTCATTTATTTGCTTCTGTCAGCCATTGTTTTTAGTCTGTTTAGCTATTGGTGATTTTTCTTTTTTTTAGAAAAAGTAAGCTACTTTAAATATCATAATCACAACAGTGATTCCAGAAAATTTCTCTCCATTTTGATTTTTCTTTTATGATCCATTTTATCTCCAACTGCTTTCAGTATAAGGTAATCATATGTGTCAGTTTGCCTTAAATAAGCTCTGCTTATGCCTGTTTCACTCAAAAGCATCCTACTTTGGAAAAGTAGAGGAGTTCACCAAATATCTGAAAGTTCTAGACTTTCAGACTTGGCTGTGAAGTCTGAAGCCAGTATTAACAATTAAGACAATGTAACAAAGACCCCACGGCCACCACACTGGGTAAATCCATTGTTCTGACTTGCTGAAGCTGAGAATAAGACGCTGTTGCTAGCACCTATTATGCTGCAGTCACTAAAAGCCTGAGTGTGTTGCTAAGCACTCTTTCCAGAATCATTTCTATGCTATACCTGTTTCATCATGCTTCCAATCCAACTCCCATATGACCACTTCTGACTGACAGATTAGGGACAAAGAAGGCTGGAAAAGTGAGTTTTAATTATGTGAAAGGTGTTGAAGAGCAGGGGTTCAACAATCACAATAGTTCACCATTAGAATTACCCTAAATTCATGTTTGTTTTTATATGTAGACAAAAACATATGAAGACAAACATGAATTTAAAATAATAAGGAGTGTTTATTATCTGTGAAGTTTAATTTCTTTAAAAGCAAGTTGGAAAACAGAAATAGACAAACAAAAACCACTAAAAACTCAGTAATAAGTAAAATGAACAAAACTCAAAATTTGAGAACTCCTAAAGCCCAGTCTCTTAACAAAGAACCCAGATCTAGTTTAAACAAATAAATTTAAATTTTATATTACAAAGACTTCTATTCTCAGAAAAATTCATAGAAAACCATAAACTAATGGAGTTCCTTTAAGTAATTGATTACATCATATACATAAAGATTTCTAAAACTGCCCTTGCAAATTGTTCCCCATGAAAAGGAGCCCATTGAGATTGACACTATGAAGATTTTAAAGTAGACTTTCCCCTTAACTCTTGTTGACAAGTTTAATTGGCTTTTTAAATTATTTTTCCAGGTTGAATTGTTGGTGATTTTTTTTCTTTTAACATTTTTTCTTTGTGAAACATGTAGATAATGAATCAAATATTAATAATTCTAGCTAATGATTACTAAGACAGACATTGCCAGATGGCTACTCAACATCCATTTTTTCTTCTTTTCATGATCAGAAGCTAATTACTATTTGAGATGGCTGTCTACACAGCTTTAAGAAATCCATTTCCCTGCCCCTCTTTCTATTAGGCTGGTCATGTGACACAGTCTTGACTTATGGGAAATAAGTAGAAGAGAGCCTTTATCCTTCATGCCCACCGGGTACTAAAGCAGAGTAACTCTGGCTTCTTGTTTTATAATTAAATAATTTCCCCACTACAAGTCTAGAAAGTTAGAGAGAAGTTGATGAGAACGTGAAGAAGCAAATATACAGATCTAAACTCTGCAGAGTCAAATAATGTCTTATACTGTCCACATAGAAGGAACTAATATTAAATGAGCAACATTTAGAGAATCACAAAGGTGTGTCTAAGCTTTTTTTGATTAATTAAATCTTATTTAAAGCTCCAGATATAAGCTAATATAGCTTGCTACATTAAAAATATAAATCCCATATTCAAAACATTTGCTCAAAGAACGAATATTGAAAAATGAAGCTACCTGGGCATGGTGGCTCATGCCTGTAATCCCATCACTTTGGGAAGCCAAGGCGGGTTGATCGCCTGAGGTCAGGAGTTCAAGATCAGCCTGACCAAAATGGTGAAACTCCATCTCTACTAAAAATACCAAAAAAAAAAAAAAAAAAAAAAAAATTAGCTGGGTGTGGTGGCAGGCACCTGTAATCCCAGATACTCGAGAGGCTGAGGCAGAATTGCTTGAACCCGGGCATCAGAAGTTACAGTAAGCCAAGATCACTTGATTGCACTCCAGCTTGGGCAAAAGAGTGAGACTCCATCTCAACAAAAAAGAAAAAAGGGAAAAAGGAAGCTAACATTGCACTATATATTTTTGCATCTCCTTTATAACAAATATTGGCAGCAACCATTTGAGATCTGCAAACAGTAATGGCTTGGGGAATTTGCCAGCAGTTCTCAATATCAATTGTAGCTTTAATCTGGCTTAAACCATGAATTATTTTTCAGGTGTCAGCAGCTTCTAAATTATTGCTCCATTAAGGTTGTAAAGTTAATCCCACAGACATACTTTTACAACCAATAAATACGCTGTCCTGTGCATCATTTAAGACATTACCAGAAGCATTTTCTATTGATACAGTAGCAAAGAAAATATTTCATCAATATAAAGCAATATCTTCCTAACATCTCTGGAAAATGTTTAGAAACAAAGAGAGCATGTTGTTTATTGCTAGAATGCGCTTTCATGGTGCTATATAAATCGTTTTCTCTGCAAACACAGTATTCCCACAGAATAAAAATTGTTATTTTCTTAACTAAATTTGAATAATTCTGCCATAGCATATACTTTGCTCCTATCTTACTTTTACATGCTGCTGTAAAGGTACATTAGAATTTAATTTCCTTTTTAAAGAAATATATTTTGATGATAACAATTTCATCAAAATCTAGATGAACTATGAAATTTTAATGTCTGAGTACTCTTTTGCTATATTAATGTTCAATTTGTGCTTATAAATATGCCATTAAACTTATATACCGTTCTTAATAGTAGTGTTTTTATTGCTTCTTAAGAATTATGAAACATAAAATAGTGAGTGTTGATAACTTTCATATAATGGATAATGTACAGTATAACTAGATTTCATTATTTTGGAATCTGAATATAAAAGCAGGGCTTTGAAGAATATATGAAAGCTTGATAAAGTATATTTTCTATTATTATATTTTGGAATCACATTCTGTACATATATATTAGGTTAAGCTTGTTAACTTAGTTAGAATTCTTTCTAGTTTGTTTATTGTCTGTTTGTTTAATTAATGTACCAACTTCTGAGAGAGATGTGCCAAAAATTTAAAATTTAATAAGTGTGTCAATTTCTCCTTGTAGTTCTATTAATATTTGCTTTATACATTTTTCAATTTTATCATTAGCTTCATATCATTTAAAAATTGCTACATTTCCTTGATAAATTAAACATGTTTATCTTTAGTAGCTTCTTCTTTAATTCTAACTTACTGACTGATACTTACATAGGTTTACCAGCTTCTTTATAGTCTTTTTCCTGTGGTACTATTTTAAGCTATTTTATTTGAATATTCCTGTGAGTTTTTATGAGTTTTTTGTTTGTAGTATCTAGCTTTATTATAGCTTATTCAAGAAGAAATACAAAATCTGAATATATCTAGTATCTATATCTAAAGCTACATATATAGTTGGAATTGCTAACAAAACTGTCTTACAAAGGAAACTTTAGGCTTGATGTTTTCACAGATAAACTCCGTCAAAACTTTAAGGAACAAGTAACACCAATCTTGCAAAAGCCTCTCACAAGATTTAGGAGAAAGGAACATTTTCCAATTAATCTTATAAAGCCTATATGATACCAAAACCTGATGGCATTGCAAGTCATTATTCTTCAGCAACATAACTGCAAGAAATGCTCAAATATAAAAGAATAAATAAATCATCAGCAAGTGGGGTTCATCACAGAGAGACAGTTATTTCAATATTTATAAGTAAAATAATATGATTTACCATCTGAGTATAATTTTATGTCAGTAGAGGCAGATAAATTATTTGATAACATTCAACACCCTTTCATGATAAAATATCTCAACTACATAGGAATTGATGGGAACTTTCTGAATGTATTAAAGGGCAGCTATTGTGGACTGAGCTGTGTCCCTTCCACCTGCCACAGTTAATATGTTGAAACCCTACCTCCCAATGTGACTATATATATTTTTTGAAACAGGGATTTTAAGGAGATAATTAATGTTAAATGAGATTATAAGGATTCTAGCTTAATCTAATAGGGCTGCTGTCCTTATAAGAATAAGAATGACATCAGCAAACTCTCTCTCCCTCTGTCTATACACAGAGAAAAAGCCATGTGAGGATAAAAAGAGAAGATGGCCATCTGCAAGCCAGGCAGAGACTTTACCAGAAACCAGTTCTGACTGGACCTTGATCTTGGACTTCAAACCTCCAGAACTATGAAGAAACAAATGATTGTTTTTTTAGCCACTCAGCCTGTAGTGTTTGGTTAACACAGCCCAAGCTGACTAACAAAACATCAGTGAAAGCTTGCAGATAACCTTATACTAAATGGTGATGTATTGAATGTATTCTCTCTAAAATCAGAAAAGAGGCAGCATATTCATTCTTACATTTTTGTTTAACATCAGATTGGATGACACAGTCAGTACAATACGAAAAGAGAAAAAAAAAATAAAAGGTTGTCTTTATTTGTAGTTGATATGTGAGTCTCCATAGAAAATTGTAAGTAATCTCCTATAATACTAGAACTAAATTGCTAGAACTAATAAGTGAATTTAGCAAGACTGCAGGATGCAAAGTCAATATATGCAATTCAATTTTATTTTTATGATAGCAAGAAACAATTGGAAAAAGAAATTTAAATAAACGATACAGTTTGCAACAGCATCAAAAACTTCCACACTGCAAAAATACAAGCTACTGCCAAAACTAAAGAAAGCCTATATAAGTGGATACATACATTGCATGGCCTGGTATTGTCAAGTTGTCAGTTTTCCTCACATTGATCTATAGATTAAAAAGTCCAATCTAAATCCCAGAAACTTTTTTTTTTTTTGTAAAAATGAACAAATTTGTTTTAAAAATACATATGGAAATGCAAAGGTCTAGAATAGCCTAACCATTTTATATTAAAAAATGTATTTTGAGGAGTTATACTACTTATTTTAAGATTCCTAATAAAGCCACATTATCAAGAAAAAGTGACATTTGTGTAAAGATAGACAAATAGGCTTCTACATCTGAATAGAAATTCCAGACATAGAACTGCATACATACAATTAAGCTGATTTTTTACAAAGTCACTGAGGTTAAAGATGAAAGAACAGTCTTTTCAACAAATGGTGCTTGACAAATTGACTAAACACACATGAAATAAGATTAACTTCAAATCATAGTTCACACCAAACACAATTTCCGAAAGATCATAGAGTTAAATATAAAAGCTATGTTTGTAAAATTTATGGATTAAACCTAACAGAAAATCCTTGCAATCTTGTGATAAACTAAGATTTCTTAGTATGAAAATAAATAAATAAATAAAAGCACTAATGTAGCCATAAATAATAAAAACATATAGATGGGCTTCCAGTCTGTAGAAATATGATTCTTGCCAGCTGTATTCTTGCACTGCACATGGCTGAAATATTTTCTTCATGCGGAGAAACTTGGAATACTCAAATTCACTTCTTCCTGATGGTATAAACTGGAGACATGGAAATACTGAGTAGAAGAGGGCAGTTCCCAGGCAAAGGTCCATCGTCAAGCCTGGAAACCAACAGCCCTAAATGGGAACAGGACTCCCTGTTTTCATGCCCAAAAGTTGCTTTTTGGCCTGTCACACCCCCTATCCTGTGCCCATATAAACCCCAAACCCCAGGCTCTATGAGGGATGAACAGAATGAGCAGAAGAATGGCAGGGTGGTCTGGCAGACAGAAGAAGAGTGTCTGAACGTGGAGAGGAATTTGGATGGGGGCAGTCAGAGAGGAGATCCGCGACTGGACAGCCAAACTCCAGGGACGATTACGTTCCTAACTTCATCCCCTTTCCAGCTCCCCATCCATCTCACTGACAACTACCTCCGCCACTCAATAAAACTCTTGCATTCACCATCTTTCAACTCTGTGTGCAACCTAATTCTTCCTGGACGCTGATCAGGGATCTGGGTACCAAGAGAGCACTGCACTGAGCTGATTAACACTTAACATAAATGCAGACCACTTGGCTTCACAGGCATCCACCCCTAGATGCTACTGTGATGCCAGAGCCCAAAATGTACTCACCCTGGCTCCTGTACCTGACCATCTGCATGTTCCCACTCCTGTAAGGGGATTGAGGGTACCTGGTGATGTGAGTCACACTCCTGCCACACATCCTGTGAGGCGGGCCAGGGAAGTCTCCCACTTCACTGATTCTGGACCCAGATCCGGTCATTCTGTACCTGTATTCTCAGCTTGCTCCTCTGTGTGCCTATTCCTCTTCAGAGCCACAGAGATGCTGTCATGTTTTTGAGCAGTGATAATTCTTTTTATTCTTATTTTCAGATATCTTAGTGTTTGAAGTAAAAGAGGAATAATAATGTATGAGCTTACAAAGTCATCTTGACTGGAAGTCTCAGTAGTATTTTTAGACAAGTTGCATGACAAAATCCTAAATGAAACAGGAAGAAGGCACATTCTTTTCTGTGGACAAAAGCACAAAAGTGACTAGGAGCAGTGGCTCACACCTGTAATCCCTGCACTTTGGGAGGTCGAGGAGGGCAGATCACCTGAGGTCGGGGTGGTGGCTCATGCCTGTAATTCTAGCACTTTGGGAAGCCAAGACGGATGGATCACCTGAGGTCAGGAGTTCAAGGCCAGCCTGGTTAACATGGTGAAACCTCATCTCTACAAAAGATACAAAAATTAGCCAGGGATGGTGGTGGGCACCTGTAATCCCAGCTACTCTGGAGGGTAAGGCAGGGAGAATCACTTGAACCAGGAGGTGGAGGTTGCAGTGAGTCAAGATCTCACCATTGCACTCTAGCCACGGCAACAGAGCAAGACTGTTCCCAAAACAAAACAAAACAAAACAAAACAAAAAACCACAAAAGCTATCTGTGGCACAATGGCATGGGTCTTGGGGGAGCCACAGAAGCAGTGATGTGAGGGTTGTAGTCCTTGGATTGCTTAGAAATAGCTAGATCAAGGGGGACATGCAGAGGAGCAAAACAAATTTGTCAACTTTGCAAATTGGTCCAGGGCTGTTTTTGGCCTTCTGGTCATTTAAGGCACTTTGCATGACTCAGAAGGTTGGATAACATCTCCATCTGCTGTGCTAACTTCAAATATATGGAATGAAAGCACAAATTATAAGGTGAAAACAAGTGGTAGTAACCACCCCAAATTGGTGAATTCTCAAGCAGCACTTTATACAAATTCTTTTTAGTTACCTGAAAATTATACTTCTTAATTTTAAAATGTTCAACTTAGCCCCAAAGTAGAATTTCTTTCATGTCATTAAAGTGTAATCAATGGAATGATTTTTGACAAAATATGAAAAAATACGTATGTTCTCCCACTTCAAGTCAACATGCTGTTTCCGAACTCTGTCAGCCCAAAACCAGTGAAAAGAAAAAATCTCTGAGTTTTCCGTGATCACAGGTTTTAGAGAAGAATGCTTCTAAACAACTACATTTCTGAAGTTGGCTAAAAATATTTCTAGTTAGTTACAATGAAATTTACATATCACGATGAAGACAAACGTTACCAAATCACAAACTCATGCCATTGTGTTTTTTAAAAAGCAGGTAATGAACCATATTTATGCTTGGCAGGACTGAGAGCAAATTATACTCATTTGTTTCCCTTATCATTTTTATTCAAGTTAAAAATAATGATTAAAATGAGCTACAAAGGCAAGCTTGGAGAGCTTGAAGGCGAAAGCTTTGCTAATGTTGTTCCTCGTGTTCTAGAGTATTCCTATATATGTCTCAGTAGTGAAATTTTTCTTGTTGTTGGGGTGGTTCAATACTGTTTCCAGAATACCTTTGTATAAATCTGGGTATGAATATTAGAAGCCCTTAAAATAAAAGGCCTAAAAGTTTATACTTAAACGTCAAAGAAAACTTGATTATACTATCTCTGTCTGTGTGTGCTTTTATATGAACCATTTCATGGTGCTAAATATCCTCTTCCTTTAACTTTTGTAAGACAGGGTATATTCATTTCCTGTTGCTAGGTCAACAAATTATCAACAATTTAGTGGTTTAAAAACCACAAATTTACTATCTTACATTTCTGGAGTCAGAGGTCTAATATGAGTCAGCCAGGTTACATTCCTTCTGGGAGTTCTAGGAGAGAATCAATTTCCTTGCTTTTTCTAGCTTCTAGGAGGCACCCACATTTTTTTGGTTCATGCTCCCACAGCTTTCCAAGCTTTTTTTTTTTTTTTTTGGCAATACAGCTTCATCTTTCATCCTGACCATCAAGCCTCCCTACTATAAGGAAACCTGTGATTTCACTGGCTCCAACCAGATAATCCAGGACAATCTTTCCATCTCAAGATTCTTAACTAATTATATCTACAATGCCCCTTTTGCCATAGGATATAATATCTTTACAGATTCCTGGCATTTGGCCATGGACATCTTTCGGGGGGCATTTTTCTGTCACATAGAGGATTTAATATTGGAATATTTTTCACTTTTTAAGAAAACGTAAAAATTATGTTATTCTGTGACAAAACCAATGAAGTATAGGTATATGTCAATAAAATAAAGGAAATTCAAAAATGTTCTCTAATTTGACTCCCTAGAAATAAACACCATTGACACATTTTAGGGTACATGCATACCAACAATTATCATATTAATTAAAGTAAGATTATCAAGGCAATCTTTTAATTTTTATACTGCATTTTAATGCTTTTTGACTCAATAATGGATACATCTAACTTTTATGTTAATAAGTATTTGCCTCTAGGATTTTTAGCAATGAAATAATAAGTATTCCTTTGTATGTCTCTATACACCCCCCTCTTTTTTTTTTAAGACAGAGTGTCACTCTTGGTACCCAGACTGGAATGCAATAGCACAACCTCAGCTCACCACAATCTCCCCTTCCCAGGTTCAAGCAATTCTCCTGCCTCAGCCTCCCAAGTAGCTGGAATTACAGGCATGTATCACATACCTAGCTAATTTTTTGTATTCTTAGTAGAGATGGGGTTTCACCATGTTGGCCAGGCTGGTTTTGAACTCCTGACCTCAGGTAATCCACCCATCTTGGCCTCCCAAAGTGCTGGGATTACAAGTGTGAGCCACTGCGCCCAGCCAGTATGTCTCTATACATATTAATCCAGTGGATTAATGGTAAACTTTTGAATTTTGCACATATTCATATCACTTTCTTAGGCCAAATATCTAAACAGAATTACTGGGACAAAGGTATAACATTCTATTATAAATTTATCTGTAGATATATGTAACCAAATAATTATTCGCTATCAGTATTTAAAGTGGCTGTTTTCCTAAACCTTCCTGCATATTGATAATACAATTTTATTTTGTCCTAATCGATTTGTTAGGAAATTATCTCTCACTATGATTTTAACCTTGTCACAACATGACACAAATTTTAATAAGTGAAAATATCAAAAAGTTTATAACAGTGATTTTGATGTCATTTGTCTAATTCCCTTGAATAGAAGAGAGAATGAAAAAAATTCCAACCATCTGTTCTTTCATTGTGTCTTCATTCATACATTTACTTTTTAGTAATTACAGATTCCTCAGTACTGTTAAGAGGCAAGAGAATTGACAAACCACACTGTGAAGGTCACTATTCTCATTCCTGTAGTTTTTAATTTGTGTGTGAAGGAAAGTCACAGACAAACAAGTAAATATCTGAATGAATAATTTCATATAGTGAAATGTGCTAAGAAGATGACACAGCAGAATGGTATGGAGTACACTCTACTTGAAATGGAAATAGATTGAATTTAAAGTAGCCAGATATGTGGAGATCAGGAGACTGAACTTTGAGCAAAGGGATTACCCTAACTTAGATATGAAGGAACTGAAATGAGGTCAGTGTGGCTGGAGTATATGGCCTTGAACAGGTTAACACTGAAGTTCAGCATGGTTTGATATGAAATCTCCCAGACCATTTTATTAAAAAATTAATTTTCATTAACTGCAATGAGATATCACTGTAGGATTTTAAACAGGAAATTATACGAGCTAATGTAGGCTGAAATCAGCTTACCTTGGTTGATATGTAAAAAATGGTGCATATGGTTTAAGGGAAGAAACAGACCAGTTTGAGGCCATTTCAAAGGGCTACTGGCTTGGTTTAGGATGGTAGCAGTAAAGATGGAAAAAAAATGGATAGCTTGGGCATATTTTGGGCATATTTTGGTATGCCTTTCCAGACCATGAGTAGTACAGTGATGAACAGATAGAGAATTTTGTTCCATCTTCCACATCTTTCATATCCTCATCTCCAATCTCAACCTGGCCTTCAGTGCTCATGTGACATTCATTGTAAGGATTGAAAACAGCTATTCCCTGATCCAGTGGCAGTCTCAGTAAGGGCTGATAAAGTGAGTTAGGACCAAATAATCAAACACAAAGACTAAAGACAACTGTGTTCTATAAAACATTTATAAGATGACACTTGTCTTAGTCCCTTTTGTGCTGCTGTAACAGAATATCTGAGACTGTGTAATTTTTAAGAACAGAGATTTATTTCTTACATTTCTTGAGGCTGGGAAGTTTAGGATCAAGGGATCAGCATCTGACACGGGTCTTCCTGCTGAGTCATCCCATAGTGGAAAAAAGGTCAAGAGAGGGCAAGAGAGAGAGAGAAAGAGACAGAGTACAAGAGATGACTCATAGCCTCAAGCTCTTTTATAATTGGTATTGATCTATTCATGAGGGTGGAGCCCTCATTATCTAAACACCTCTCATTAGGCCCCACCTAACAACATTGTTGCATTGGGGATGAAGTTTATACATGCTTTTTGGGAGATGTGTTCAAACCATAGAAACACCCTTCGTTATTAGTTTTCCTATTTTAGCCTACTTGCTCTGGGTGTCAAAAAAACCATCAGGTTCTTTCTTATTGAAACTTTGTCACCAGAGTCCTCCTGTAAAAACAAACATAACTTATTTGACGGTAGTAATCCATTAGCATTCTCATAGTTTAGCACAAATTAGATCATAAGGATGACTGAATTTAAAGCTGAAAGGATCCTTGAAAGGTATGTTCTGTGGAACTTGGGCTATGTGGAAGAATCAAGACCCTTTGTTTTGGGTTAAGTGAAGGTTGCTTGGTGGAGATTGTTAGGCGGAAGGTATAAGTGGAAATGCTAAAAATTGCATTCTTTGTTCAAGTCACAAGTTTCTTCTGTTCAGCCTGCCTACCACTGGACCTCCCTATTTTGTATGTTTCATGCCCAATAATACCCCATGTCTCCTTGCTGGCTCTAGGTCTTTTCTTTGGTCTCTCCAACATTACACCATCCCTACTCACGTTAATAGGGGTCCAGAGGGATGGCCCACTGATAAAGATCCACAGATACTGGTTTTTGGAAAAGAAAGCACACCGAAAACTGTGTGCACTAAAATGACCAGATGATGTGGAACATTGATAACATCCAGCTAGTGGGGCCAGGAAACACTTTGACTGCCTGAGGGCCACAGAGCTGACTCAAACAGTGGGAGATATATTGTAGGAAGACCCCAAGTGAGTCATGCTGTGTATAATCTCTTATGCTTGAATATGGGCAGGATCTGTATATGTGATAGATTAGATTATGATCTATAGCCAAGATGGGGATTTTGCAGCTGTCATCAAAGTCCCCAGACCACTGACTTCAATAACAAAGAAGGTAATCTTAGGTGGTCCTAACCTAATCAGACAAGTCCTTGAATTCACAGTAGATGCTAAAGCGAGGGGTAAAGAAGCAAATTTGCTTATTGTGGAGAGAGCCAAATGGCAGAAAACTGTGGGAAGCTGCCAGTAGTTGAGGCTGTCATTCTTATAACTGCAATGACCTGCATTCAGCCAACAACTAGTGAGCCTGGAAAAGTACTCAGAGCCTCAGATGAGACTGAAGCTCTGTGTTAGTCCATTTTAATGGAGCTGAAAAAGACATCCCCGAGACTGGGTAATTTATAAAGAGAAAAAGAGGTTTAATGGACTCACAGTTCCATGTGGCTGAGGAGGCCTCACAATCATGGAGGAAGGTGAAAGGCACTTCTTATATGGTGGCTGTAAGAGAGGGAATGAGAACTAAGTGAAAGGAGTTTGCCTTATAAAACCATCAGGTCTTGTGAGACTTATTCACCACCAACAGAACAGTATGGGGAAATCAGCCCCCCTGGTTCAATTATCTCCCACTGGCTCCCTCCCACAACACATGGGAATTAAGGAAGCTACAATTCAGGATGAGATTTGGGTGGGGACACAGTCTAACCATATCAAGTTCCCTCTCACAGCCTTATAAGATCCTGACTTCAGGACCATATTGCGCTGTATCCAGATTCCTGGCCTATGGAAACTGTGAAATAATAAATGTGTGATTTATTCAGCTGCTAAGTTTTTGGTAACTTGTTAAACAGCATACAAGCTAATATATAAAACAACGGGTAACTCAATGAATAATGAGCAAAAGATCTGAGCAGACACCTCACCAAAGATGATATACAGATGATAAGCATTTGAAAAGATGCTCCAAACATATGTTTTCAGTGAAGTGCAAATTTAAACAATAATGAGATACCATTACACATTTATTAGAATAATGAAAATCTAAATCATTGACAATGTCAAATACTGGTGAGGATGTGTAGCAACACAAACTCTTATTCATTGCTGATGGGAATGCAAAATGGTACAGCCAGTTTGGAGAGGTTTTGGCAGTTTCCTACAAAATTAAATGTATTCTTACCATATGATTCAGCAATTGTGCTCATTGGTATTTAACCAATGAGCTGAAAACTCATGTCCAGACAGAATTTGCATATAGATATTTATAGTAGCTTTATTCAAAACTTGAAAGCAACCAAGATGTCTTTCTTTTTCTTCTTTCTTTTCTTTTCTTTTTTTTCTCTTTTCTTTCTTTTCTTTTCTTTTCGACTGTGCTTCTCTCATGCTGTGCAGGCTGGAGTGCAATGGTGCAATCTTGGCTGACTGCAACCTCCAGCTCCCCGGCTCAAACAATTCTCCTGCCTCAGCCTCCTGAGTAGCTGGGATTACAGGTGCCCACCACCACATCTGGCTGATTTTTTGTATTTTTAGTAGAGACAGTGTTTCACCATGTTGACCATGGCTGGTCTCAAACTCCTGACTTCAGGTGGTCCGCCCTTCTTGGTCTCCCAAAGTCCTGGGAATACAGATGTGAGCCACCGCACCTGGCATGGCAACCAAGATTTCTTTCAATAGGTGACTGGATAAACAAACGATGGTACATTCATATAAAGAAATAGTTTTCAGTGATAAAAGTAAAATGAGCTATCAAACCAGGAAAAGACTTAGAGAGAAATTAAATGTATATTTCTTTGTAAAAGATGCCAACGTGAAAAGGCTGTGTACTATTTGATTCCAACTATATGGCTTTCTCAAAAAAACAAAACAAAACAATACAAACAGTAAAAATATCCATAGTTACCAGGGGCTCAGGATGGGAGTACAGGAGAAGAAGGAATGAAAAGGTGGAATATAGGGAATTTTAGGAACAGTGAAGATATTCTTTATTCTACCAGGACACTAATGGCAGACACAAGCCATTGTACATTACTCAAAACCCACAGAATATACAGTACAGAGTGATCTGTAATGTAAACTACAGACATTGGTGAGGCTCATCAATAAAATGAACCAATGGGAACATCTGTTATGCAACATATTTTTAAATGCTAAATGTCATCTGCATATCATTTTTGGTGAGGTGTCTGCTCAGATCTTTTACATATTATTAATTATTTCTTGTTTTATGTATTAGATTTGTATGCCGTTTAATGAGTTACCAAAACTTACCAGCTTAATACATCACACATTTATTATTTCACAGTTTCTATTTTATTGATACAGTACATAAAAACTATACAACACCAATGCAAGGTGTTAATAATAGGTGTAATTTGGCAGTGGGGAGGAAGGATGAGGCGTATATGGAAACTTTGTACTTTCCACTCAATTCTTATGTACTGCTGAAACTGTTCAAAAAATAGTCTATTAATTACAAAAGAAAAAAACCAACAAAATCAGAGTTAGGATTAGAACCCAGGTCATTCTATTTTAATATTATTTTTCCCTCATTAAATTTTGTTGAAATTAAATTTGTGTCCATAGTCTAACATGTGAGTTCATTTGAAATAAGTTGTATTATCATATTCTCCCTTTGCCTACATAGGATATATATTCCCAACCTTTTTAATTATGTAATTCAGATCCTTTCTACGATTTATTATGTTTGGGCAATTTCCACCCTGGATTGAGAGAATTGAAGCAAAATCTGTAATTTTGTTACCTTAATATTCTGTTTGCATTTCTTAACACTTTGGCTTCAATATTTTGATGCTACATGACTTGTATACATAATATAAAAGCATTATATGATGATATTTGAACTTGAGTGAAGGCTAACTCCACTGGCTTGAACAGCTCACTAACTTTCCCTTGTATCCTGATTTTGCCCCCTGTCCTATTTTTGTAGCTTAACAAGAACTGTTCTGAGTTAGCTTAATGGAGGTGCAGTCTGATTCCAGCCACTATGCTCCAGAGGCTCCCTGTTTATGACAAGACAATTTCCTAGATCAAGAATCTCTCATTATTAAGTAGTTTTCTATAAATGTGTAGTGCTTTAGAATGAGAAATCTGTCCTGGAACCTTAGAGCCTGCATATAATTTATGTATTCAACCTAAAGTGTTAGTCTCATTCTTTTTTCATTTAGTATCATATATGTGTTTTCATTTTGTCATCTTATTACATATGAATTATATCTATATTCATGCATACATGAATATAGAATACACCTATATTTTATGTATATGATACATAGGTATGTGATTTTAATGTATTAATACCTATGCTGCGTGTATGTGTGTGCATACATTTGCCTGTGAGATGTGTGTGTGTGTGTATGTTTAAATAAATATATAGAATCTCTTCTGATAATCTGTACGTTTTAAAATCTAATTTTGATGACAACAATTATTGCATCCATAACACGAAATCATGTATATCGGGCATAATGTTTAAATCATTGCTCTGGTGTTTAGTTTTAGGTTGGGAGGTTGCACATGTCTCATTTATGAGTCTTCAGTTACTCTTGTGTTTCAGCAGAACCAGAGGGCAAGTCAGACAGCTGTTCTCCTATACTCTGTTGAATCCCACTCTTTTTCCAAAAGGCAGAAGAGGTTAAAAGGAGTCTAGGGATGAACATTATTTCCTCACTTTAGGTTGAGTACATCACCCCGCAGGAGTCTGGATCAGTGTAAAGTTTCTTCGATCAAAGGACTCTTTCTTGACAGATCATCTTTTATTTCATCTGTCTTGTATTTGGCCAGTTACTCTGTGTCAGGTTCTCAGCTTAATGATTTCTGCCTCTGATTTTCCCCTCACCGTTAGGAAGTGGTTGATAGATATAATTTATATATTTTTACCCTTGTCTTCTAATGTTGTAGAAATGGTCCCCAACTTTGGTGATTTTCACTTCTCTATCTTTTGTTCTGCCTTTTGTTTGCTCCTCTTTTGGTCCTTTTGTTTTTTAATCTTTTCCTTTTTCCCCCTAAGTTAAAAGTTGTTGATGAAGCCATTAGAATTACTCTGTCTTCTGAAGTGTATTGTTCTCGCAATAGGAGTGGGGCATAGTGGAGCATGAAGTACCTCTTGGTTCTTTCTAGAAGTCATTGTTTATGTCACTTGCATTTTAGAGCTTATTTTATTATGTTGCTTTAAAAGAAAGAGGTACAGATTTTTTTCTTAATTGGACTTTTTTTGTGTTGTTTATTTCTGTTAATCTCATGTAGAGGAGTAGGACAAATATCCATTCATCATTCCACCTTCAGTGGGAAACTTACACAGACTATGCAGTGGAAGCCCCAGGGCAAGAGAAGTTAGTAAGAGAGCAACAGCAATCCCAAAAGGCAGAAGTATGCGAGGACTGGAAATTACTCAATTATTTATTGTGATCCAGATTCTAACATACATTTTACTATACCACGTTTATCACTGTTTCTGTGAACGTATTGGAAAAAAATGGAATACTTTCTGACTCTTCCCCTGCCACCCTAAAAAAAAAAAGAAGTGGGATCTATTTATACATTCTTGTACTTGTGCTAACTGAACTTATATTGTTTAAACACATACTTTGCTTCATACACCGTGCAAGGTATTTATGCTTATGTAATGGGAATTTCAAACTTGAATAATCTTTTTTATTAAATATGATTATCTTGGTATGCATTACAGGAGCGAAGCATACCATGGTGCCAATGACCTAATTTGAATGGTAGGGAAGATGAGTTCTAGCTTTGGTTCTGGGTTAATCAATTGCAATGCAAATCTTGTTAGAAGGGATATGATTTTTAGAGAGCTTAAAATCACTATACTCACATTCTCCAACTATTGACTAACGGTGGCTTGTTAAAAGGTATAGAATTATTATTATGGGTTTTAAAATTTGTATATGTTTGTTTTTCAAATCTGTTTATTGTTTTATATCCATCAGAATGCAAGCTTCAGGATGATATATGTTCCATGGCACATAGGATTATACTTAAACTAATAAATATCTATTTAATTTAAGTAATATAGTTAAATTAAAAATCTTATACCAAGATGCCTGCAGGTGCAATGGAAAATGTCTCCCTACACATAACTGTTACAGGAATATAATTTTTATTGATACATAACAGTTGGACACATTTTGTGGAACATGATATTTTAATACATGTATACAATATGTAATGACCAAATCAGGATAAATGGAGCATCGAGCAAAACACAGATTTTTAATGGGCATTTAGGATGTGACAGGCACCATGGAAAACATTGGGGGTTCAATAATGAGCAAAAAATAACATGTGCCATTAATTTAAATAAACACAGAAACAAATTTGAAATCAAAACTGTGAGAAGTGCTAAAGAGTCCTTTTCCCAATTACTATTTACTGAAGAATATATATGTGCTTACTCTTTTATCATCTCTTCTATATTGTCTCCCCCAACTATGCAGAAAGAGCTTCATCTTTTGTGTTTATTGCTAGGCATATTCCAACATACAGAACAGATTCTGACACATATGTTCAATGAATAAGTGACAGTCAATTAAAGATTTCTTTGAGCTATTCAAGGCAATCAGCACAGGGGACTTGAGGATAGCTATGCTAAACTGAGTTCTGAAGAATGGGTAGGCATTATTTAGATGCAAAGGAGATGAAAGAGTGTGATGAAAGAGGCAAAGAGAAATGCGATGAAAAAGTCCTGTGTTAGGAATAAGCATAGTGAATATGAAGGCTTTAAAAAGGCCAGTACAGACATCAAGGGAGGAGAGAAAGCATGCTGCTGGAGAGAAAGGTGGCAACAGATATGCAAGGCTTTTGCAGACAATGCTAATCGAATTTTTATTTTTTCTTAGAGCATTGAAAATCACTGAATAAATGTAAGCAGTGGTGTGAGATAATCAGATTTGTGCTTAAAAAAGATATCTCTGTTGGTAATTGTTCATAATGAAAGTGGTGCGAACCATAGAGAAAATATAGATAAAAAAGAGAGGCCCTAGTATGAAGCTTAGATAATTTTAACATTTGTCTATTAAAGGAACATGAGATAGTAAGGGAGCCAGAAAGAGCACCCAGTGAGACTGGAGAAAAAACATTAATGTAGTAGGATAATTAAAGATAGGTCAAGAAAGAGTTTCAAGGAGGGGATGTTGCACAGTATTCAGTACTTCAGAAAGGTTAGTTGAATTGTAGAATTAATCAAATATCTACTGGATATAAAGACATGGAGAATATTGTTGATTTTACAAAAGATTAAGCAACTATGTATTACACACACATGCATGCACAAACAATCCTACATCTACTGGATATGAACAATAAGCCTTCTTTCTAAAATATACAACTGAGTCCAGGGGAAAGCAAGACTACTGCCAGGAGCCAAATTTAAGCGAGACCAGAAAACCTTAAAATCTAAATGGTCAGCATGAGTTAATGATGGTAGTTCTGTGAGATAATTTGTCTTTTACGAATTGAAAGCTTTGGGTTTTAGCAGTTCTGCTGGCTACAGGAGGCAAAGCGTTGTGTCCATGCAAAGTAGTGAATTAGAACTGAGATTTTTTTTGTAAAGGCTAAACCACCAAGTAAGTATGCCTACTGAGAAAGAATGAACAAAAACAAATAACAAACAAGACTCCTACTCAACAGAAGAGAGAGACTACAAGGTCTATTGCCCTTGTCATATTCTCCAGTTGTTGAGAAATAAGTCTACACCAAAAATCAGAAGCCAGAATTCTGCTATCTTTTAAGTATATATGTATGTATGTATGTATGTATGTATGTATGTATGTATGCATTGAAGACAGGCCCTAACTCTGTTGCCCAGGCTGGAGTGCAGTGGCACAATCACAGCTCACTGCAGCCTAAAACTTCTAGGCTCAAGTGAGCCTCCCACCTCAACCTCCCAAAGTGCTGGAGTTACAGGTGTAAGCCACTCTGCTCAACATCCGCTATCATTTATATAAAGAATGAAAATATTCACTCCTTTTGGAGCTAGAAAAACCCCAGCCAAGAAATTCTTTTTAACGTGATCACAATCACCTTGGACCAATAAATAAAATTAATACAAATCCTTTTTGGAGAACAAAACACCTCAGGTTCTCAGAATTTTGAGAAATCCATGAATATCAAATATGGGCATAATAACAACTTATACCCCATGTAAAGAAAGGAGCCACCATGAATTAGAGCAAAACAACAAATAGCAGTATTAAACCTTGAAGGGCTGAAAGATACTAGAATGATTAGAGACAATAAAATAATTATGTAAAATGTTTAATAACTTAAAAAGAGGGAGGTAAAAACATAACAACACAATAATAGATCACCAAAATTGAATAGGCAACTTAAATCACCTGGATATAGTTTGCATCACTGTCCCCACCCAAATCCCGTGTCAAATTGTAATCTCTAGTGTTGGACGTGGGGCCTGGTGGGAGGTAACTGGATCATGAGAGCAAAGTCCCCATGAATAGGCTAGCACCATCTCCTTGGTGCTGCTCTCATGATAGTGAGTGAGTTATTCAGAGATTTGGTTGTTTATAAGTGTTTGGCCCTGACCCACTTTTCTTGCTGCTGCTCCTGCTGTGTAAGATGTACTTGCCTCTCCTTCTTCTTCCATGGCTGTAAATTTCTTGACATCTTCCCCAGAAACAGAAGCCTCTAGGCTTCATGTACAGCCAGTGGAATAATGAGCCAATTAAGCCTCTTTTATTTATAAATTATCCAGTATCAGGTATTTATTCATAGCAATGTGAGAAGGGGCTAATACATAAAATTGGTACTGAGTAGTGGGGCATTGCTATAAAGACACTTGAAAATGTAGAAGCAGCTCTGGAACTGGATAATAGGCAGAGGTTAAAACAGTTTGGAGAGCTCTGAAGAAAATAGGAAGATAAGGAAAAGTTTGGAACTTCCTAGACAGTTGTTGAATAGTTGTGACCAAAATGCCGATAGTGACATGGAAAGTGAAGGAATGGATAAAGAGGTCTCCTATGGAAATGAGGAACTTATTGGGAACTGGAGCAAAGGTCACTTTTGCTACATCTTGGCAAAGAGTTTGGATGGATTGTGCCCCTGCCCTAGGGATCTGTGGAACTTGAGATCTTTGAACTTGAGAGAGATGATTTAGTGTAACTGTTGGAAGACATTTCTAAGCAGCAAAGCATTTAAGATTTTGTCTGGCTGCTTCTAACAACCTAACTCACATGCATGAACAAATAACTTATACTTAAAAGGGAAGCAGAGTGTAAAAATTTGAAATATTTGCAGCATGGCCATGTGGTAGAAAAGAAAAGTGCATCTTTGGGGAGGAATTCAAGCCAGCTGAAGAAATTTGCATAACTAAAAGGAAGGTAATGCTGATAGCTAAGACAATGAGAAAAAGGCCTCAGAGACATTTCAGAGATCTTCATGGCAGCCTCTTCCATCACAGGCCTGGAGGCCTAGGGAGGAAAAATGGTTTTGTGGGCCAGGCTCAGGGCCCAAGTGCCCTATGCAGTCTAGGAACACTGTTCCCTTGCATTCCAGCTGCTCCTGCTTCAGCCATGGCTAAAATAGGCTCAAGTAAAGCTAGGGATGCTGCTTTAGAAGTTGCAACTGTAAGCCTTGGTGGCGTCCATGTAGTGTTAAGCCTATGGGTGCATCAAGTGTAAGAGTTGAGTCTTGGTACCCTCTGCCTAGATTTTAGAGGATATATGGAAATGCCTGAATGTACAGGCAGAAGCATGTTGCAGGGGCAGAACCCTCAGGGACAACTTCTAGTAGGACACTGCAAAGAGAAAATGTGGAGTCAGAGCACCCAAACAGTCCCCACTGGGGCACTGCCTAGTGGAGCTATGAGAATAGGGCTAATCTCCAGACCCTGGAATGGTAGAGCCACTGGAAACTTGCACCTGGTGCTTGGAAAAGCTGCAGGCACTTAACTCCAGCGAATGAGAGCAGCTGTGGGGCTGAACCCTGAAAACCACAGCAGCAAAGCTAATCTAGGCCTTGGAAGCCTACCTGTTGCACCAGTGTGCCCTGGATGTAAAACATAGAGCCAAAAGAGATTATTTTGGAGCTTTAAGATTTAATAACTGCCTCTCTGGGTTTTAGAATTGCATGGGGCCTATAGCCCTTTCTTTTGGCTGATTTCTTCCTTTTGGAATGAGATATTTACCCAATTCCTGTCCCTTCAGTGTATCTTGGGAGTTACCAACTTGTTTTTCATTTTACAGGCTCATAGATAGAAGGGACTTGACTGGTTCCAGATGAGACTTTAGACTTTGGACTCCAGAGTAATTCTGGAAAGAATAAAGATTTTGGGGATAGCCAGGTATGGTGGCTCACACCTATAATCCCAGCACTTTGGGAAGCCAAGGCAGGTGGATCACGAGGTCAAGAGATCAAGACCATCTTGGCCAACATGGTGAGACCCTGTCTCTACTGAAAATACAAAGATTAGCTGGGCATGGTGGTATGCGCCTGTAGTCTCAGCTACTTGGGTTGCTGAGACAGGAGAATCGCTTGAACCTGGGAGACAGAGGTTGCAGCAAGCTGAGATAGTGCCACTGCACTCCAACTTGGCAATAGAATGAGACTCCATCTCAAAAAAAAAAAAAAAAGGGATTTTGGAGGACTGTTGGAAGAGTATGTACCATGAGAAGAGAAAGACATGAGATTTGAGAGGGGCTGGCCAGAATGACATGGTTTGGATCCATCTCTGTTTTCTTCCAGTATCTTTATAGATATAAAACTATAAAGATACTAAAGAAAGCATAGGGAAAGCTGTTCTTGACTTTGGTCTTTGCAAATAATTCATTACTAAGACTCAAAAGCACAGGCACCAAAACCAACCAAAATCAAAAGTAGACAAATGTATTAAATCAAACTAAAAAAATTCTGCACAGTAAAATAAATAGTTAATTGAGTGAACAGATAGTCTGCAGAATGGGAGAAAATATTTTCAAAATATGCATCCAGCGAGAGTCTATTATATAGAATATAGAGAGAACTGAAACCAGTCAACACACACACAAGGATACCACAAATAATCTCATTAATAAGTAGGCAAAGGAGATGAATAGACATTTTTTCAAAAGAAGATGTACAAATGGCCAACAGGTATATAAAAAAATACTGAACATTACTAATCATGAGATAAAAATAAAACCTCAGTGAGATTTCTCTTACACCAGTCAGAATGGCTCTTATTAAAATGTTAACAGATAACAGATATTAGTGAGGATATGGAGATAAGGGTACTCTTGGCAGGTATGTAAACCAGCTAAACCTCTATGAAAAGCAGTAGAGAGATGTATCAAAAAAGTAATATGAGAGCTATCATTTGATTCAGCTGTCCCAATACTGAGGAAAGAAAAAAAATATGTAAAATAATACTGGCACTCATATGTTTATTGCAGGACTATTCACAATAGGAAGATATGGAAGCAACCTATGTGTTCATTAACAGACAATTGAAAAAGAAAACTTGGTATTTTGAGATGTGGACAATGGAATGCTATTTAGCCATAAAAACAACTAAAATCTTGTCTTTTGCAGCAACATGGATGGAACTGGAGGACATTATCTTAAGTGAAACAAGTCAGACACAGACACATATCACATGTTTTCACTTCTAAGTGGGAGTTAAGTAATGTGGACAAATGGATATACAGTATGGAATGATAGACAATGAAGACTGGGAAGAGTAAGGGTAAGGGAGCCAGGTGGATGATCAGAAATTACTTGATGGCTACAATATACATTATTTGGGTGATGGACACCCTATAAACTCTGATATCACTGCTATGCAATACATGTATGTTACAAAATTGCACTTGTGTCTCATAATTTTCAACAAATAAAGAAAAAAATTAAAAAATAATAGGTGATTTTAGAAATGAAACAATATTTCTAGAAATGCAAAATAAAATTATTTTAATTAAAAATCAATAAATGTGTTAAACTATATAAATAGCACAAGAAAGAATGGTCTAAAATACATCATATCTATATAAATTTACAAAAGAACAAAGAAAGATAACATTACAGAGGAATAATCATAGATACGAAGTAAAATTAAAAAATCTAAGATATATTTAATTTGAATCCCAGAAGAAGCAATCCAGAGGGTTTGAAGAGGCAATATTTAAAGTAATAATTAAATGGAATGTTCCAGAAGAGATGAAAGGTGTAAATGCTCAGACCGAAGAAGCATATGCAACACAAATATGCTAAACAAATATAAATGCACATTTAATTAAATTTAACAAATTTAAAATTTTTGAAGACTAAGAAACAATCTAAAAAGTATCCACAATGAAACCAAAAATTACCTAGTAAGAAAGAAAGCAGCCAGCACAGTGATTTACATGTGTAATCCCAGTGCTTTGAGAGTCCAAGGTGTGAGGATTACTTGAAACAGAAACCAGCCTAGGCAACATAGTGAAACCTCTGCTCTACCATAAAGTAAAAATAGTAGCCAGACAAAATGGCATGCACCTGTAGTTCTAGCTACTGAAAAAGCTGAGGTGCGAGGCTTGCTTGAGCCCCAGAGGTTGAGGCTGCAATGAGATGTGATTGTGCCACTGCATTCCAGACAGGATGGCAGAAAAAGACCTTGTGTCTGAAAGAAATGAAAGAAAGAAAGAAAGAAAGAAAGAAAGAAAGAAAGAAAGAAAGAAAGAAAGAAAAAAAGAAAGAAGGAAAGAAGAAATAAAGAAAGGAAAAGAAAAGCAATACTATCAACAGCTGACTTCTCAGAACCAATGGAATTTAAATAATTTAAATAATCATCAATGTAGGATTATGTAGTTTAGCTACATTTTTTACGTAGTTTAGCTACATTTATGTAGTTAAATTTAGCCATCTTTCAAGAAAAAGGGCAGAATAAAGTCATTTTTACATAAATTTTAGAAAGCTTATCAACAATTCACACTATCAGAATGTCTTAAGGATGTATTTTAGAAACAAGTAAATTAAACAAAGAAAAAAGACTTCAAATTAGAAATGAATGGTAAAATAAAATGAAAAATAAATGTAAAAACCTAACAAAATAAAAATGTTAAAATATACAACAATAATAACCTCCTAAGATTATATTAAGGATTAAAAAATAATTTTATAGATTTTAAAATTGTGATTTGCACATGGTAAATGTTTGTAATTGTTTGCTAAATAATTTAAAAAAAGAAGTTGAAATGCTAACATAGAGCTAAAATATTTGACAAAGAAAATATAGATGTTTGGTATTGTTGGGTACTTTATGATTGTAGTTAAAATACAGTACAGTTCCGGATTGTTTTGGGGCAGTGTGTGGATACTGCCTTATTTTAGAATTTTAAAAATAGATTTAAATACAGACAACCATTAAAATTTATAAATAAATCATTTTACATAAAAATCATATGCTATAAATGGAAACAATCAATTTTAAAAATGGCATATTTTATACGTAGAAAAAAACCTGCCAAAATTAGTAGTAATAGAAAGCAGAGAATGAGGTGAAACAACCAACTGCAGAGATTATAAGATTTACTTTTATGAATCAATTTATGTTTCATTCACGAGAAATTCATATAAAGCTCAAAGAACTAGGGACATTAAAAGAGAAGATATAGAATCACCAAGCAGGCTAGAGCTGAAGTTGAGATAAAATTGAACTTAAAGCTAAAACCATTATTTGATATAAAAACTTTCCATTAATATGAGGAATATAGAGGAATTCTACATTTTTGTACCTAATAACATATTCAACGATACATAAAAAAATTAACACATGATAGGGAGAACTTAATAAATCTACCTTCGCATGGAGAGATTTTTTTCTAACTATTAAGAGTTCTAAAACCAAGCTTACTGAATATATAGAAGATCTGAACAACACAGTTAATAAGTCTGCTCATGTGAACATATATTGAACGTGGAATTGCAAAACTGGAGAACAGGTAATTTGTTTTCCAAGCACACATGGGATATTTATAAAAATTGACCTTGAAATAAACTGTAATACACATCTAAGCAGGTTTCAAATAATTGGCAGTGTAGCAAATTATACAAATTACTACAATATTATTAAATTAGAAAAAATAAAAAAAGTTTAAATACCAAATAAATATATTCAGAAATTTTATATTATACTTCCAAACAACTAATGGGTTACGAAAGAAAATATAACAAAAATTTAAACATGAATCAATCAATAATAAAAGTATTCCATATCAAAATTGAACTAAATACTTATATATAAAAAAAGAAGCTAACAATCAAGGAGGTAAATATCCAGTCTTAAAAAGTTATGAAAATATAGCAAATTAAAAAAAGGAAAAAAGATAAAGATAAAATTAACATGTAAAAATTAAATATAAAATAAAGATGACAGAGAAAGTTAGAAATCAGTACTTTAAAAGAATGGTAAACAAACAAATCTCTATCAAGATTGCTTAAGACGGCCAGCATAGTGGCACAAGCCTGTTATCTCAACACTTTCGGAGGCCTTAGCTGGAAGATCACCTGAGGTAAGGATTTTGAGACCAGCCTGGCCAACACGTCTCTTCTAAAAATACAAAAATTAGCTGGATTTGGTGGCGGGTGCCTGTAGTCTCAGTTACTTGGGAGGCTGAGGTACGAGAATTGCTTGAACCGAGAGGCGGAGGTTGCAGTGAGCTGAGATCATACCACTGCACTCCTGCCTGGGCCACAGAGCAAAACTCCATCACAAAAACAAAAACAAACAACAAGAAAAGATGACTTAAGGCAAAAGAAGAAAAAAAGACAGTCAAATATAGATATGGAAAGAGACAAGGGATCATAATAATAGAATATGAATTTATATTTTAAAAAAAGAATATAAATTTTATTTTTTAAAAATAGCTAATTTTTACATTTTTTGTGGGGACAGGCTTCCTCATGTTGTCAAGGCTTGATTCAAATACCTGTGCTCAAGAATCTGCTTCCCTTGGCCTCTCATGAAATTTAAAAATTATATCAAAAATTCTAGTTACAATTTTATGTTAGAAAACACATAAAATTGCTTACAAAAAGCATAGCCTACCAAAACTCATTCAATATGATACAGAAAGATTAGCAGTACAATAACTTGAAAATTTTGAATCTGCTCAGTAAATAACACCGGGTGCAAAAAAGTGTTAGCAGATAATTATTCAAAATATTTAAAGCTTAGTCCATTTCAATTCTGTACAATGTTTTTAAGCAAAACAACAGGAGAGGGCTGGAACAATGGCTCAGCCTGTAAAGCCGAGGCAGGTGGATCACGAGGTCAAGAGATCAAGGCCATCCTGGCCAATGACACAAAAATTAGCTGGGTGTGGTGGTGGGTTCCTGTAGTCCCAGCTATTCGGGAGGCGGAGGCAGGAGAATCACTTGAACCCAGAGGCAGAGGTTGCAGTGACCCGAGATCACACCACTGCACTCCAGCCTGGCAACAGAGAGAGACAGACTCAAAAAAACAAAAACAAAAAACACAACAAAAAAACAGGAGGAGCATATTTTGAATAATAGGCAAGAAGCTCTGTTAAAATGATTTGAAGAATGAATGGGGAACGTGAAAATGGAATCAGAGTAGTATCTTGAGGTGTTTTGAATGAAGGTTGCTTTATAGTAGGAAAGACTTGAATAAGTTGAAAGACCACGGTATAAAAGTCCCTTAACTTTGTATAAAACATAAGTCCTTTATAGCTTTTATACAAAGTTAAGGGACTTTTATACAAACAAAAGGAACTTTTTATACAAAGAAAAGAAAGAAACATTCCCCTTATTTATGTTGTCAGATATTGTAAAATTAGAGAACCAAGACTAAAATGGTATCTATTAATAAAACACAATTGAAGACCTACTCAAAATGAATAAATGCATGTCTCTTTTAACCATATTGATGGAAGATAGAACGGGTGTAGAGCAGGATAAGTTTAAATTTTTTCATATTAGTAAAATGAGGTACGGCTTCTATTTTCTCCAAAGATTAGGAATAGAGGTCAGCTTTCCCTGTTTTATGACTTGCTGATTGGGCATCAGTTGACATCTTGGTTCCAAGTAGGGAGGAAATTAAGCTTTGGATTGGGTGCAATGGCTCATGCTTGTAATCCCAGCACTATGGGAGGCCAAGACAGGAGTACTGCTTGAGGCCAGGAGTTGGAAACTAGCCTGGGCAACATAGTGAAACCTTAGCCTTCACAAAAAATAATAACATAACCAGCCCAGCAAGGTGGCTCTCACCTGTAGTCTTAGCTACTTGGGAGGCAGAGGGAGGAGGATCATTTGAGCCAGAAGTTCAATGCCATGGTGAGCTATTATCACACCACTGCACTGCAACCTGGGCAACAGAGCAATCCTGTCTCCAAAAAATAAAAGACAAAATAAAGATAAAACATGAAGTTTAAAAATCAGGCTTTGGATCTATAGTTGTATAATAATGAATAAAATATATATCATTTAAAAGATTTACAAAGCACATGTTAGTAAGCATTTTTTTCAGTCTTGGGCAGTTCTTTATAGCAGTATGAAAATGAACTAATACGCATGTGAAGGAGGCTTATCTTTCTAACATTATTAGAATTTACTTTAAGGTATAAATGTTAGCATGATTTGAATAAGCTATTTCATTTTGTTTAGCAGAATTCAGTAGCTGTTGAAGATATGACAATTCTTGCATTAGAAATATGAATAATAAGATTACATAAAAACATGCTAATAAAAAAATTAAACACATTATCTCTCTTCTATATGTAGTTATGCACTGCACTTTCAAAGTTTGTAACTTAGATTGTTAACTTTCGAGGGAAACACACAACTGCTTGTGTGTAGTTAGGCACGTAGAAAAAGGATTGTGGAAGATTTTTAATGATGATAATGCAATTGTGATGAAATAACAAACATGTATATTTAGCTTTGTGAATGATGATATTGATTGAATAGTAAATGGACTACCCATATTGTGTTTCAGATATGGGCTTCTTCTTATATATTATAAGCCCAAATGTGCAGAGAGAATGTCCCGCATTGTCGGAATGGGCAGTGAGCCAACTAATCCCAGACTCATCAAACTGTGATACGGAAAGCACATCTTTCTGGCTGGGAAGAAAGAGAATTCCCAGCCATAATGCTCCTTCTTTAGTATAAAATGTGCACTAATGGGCTGCATTGAGCTTCTGACAGTTTCTATGAAGAGCCTCTATTCTTTCAAATGCAAATATTTCAGAAACAGTCAGATTCCCAGCACATGGATTTTAAAACCAAGTCATTCTTCACTCTGGACCTACATAATTGCACACTTGGGACATTATATATTTATACAGATAATGGATACAATTCAAGCAGCTGCCTACTGAAGTTAATGGAAGGCCTATCTTCTGAGAAGAGAATGTGAATATATACACACACACATATATATTTATGGGTTTTCTTCCTTTTGTTCCCACTCAGTCTCTGACTACCCTTTTTGTATAATGCATATTCTTTCAATAATTTGAATTCCTTGAGTTTGAACTTCACATTATCAATCTTAATTTCTATATAATTTTAAAAATAGTTCTTTATAAGGAGTGGAAAGAGTTGAAAAATTATACATATGTATCTGAAACTGTAAATTATATCCCTCTCTCTAGGGTGAAAATACTGCAGGGTTACAGAAGTTATAGATGTTTTATTAAAGGGAACAGATTTTTGGAGTAAGACACCTTATATTTTCATCAGAGTTCCACTGATTACTACATACATGCCTTTAGGTTACTTAACTCCTCTCAGACTCAGTTTCCTTATTTCTAAAATGATATTTTTCCTGCTAAGGACTTATTGCATGTTAGGTACTCAAAAGTTAGTTTGATTTGTTTACTTTTATTTTCTACAAAATCTTATATGAGTGTTTTAAAAATGCAATGCCTGATAGAAATGCAGTATGAGTTTATCTTTTTTTATTGAAATTTTATGAAACAGTACTTATTAAAATATATGAGTCCTGATATTTAGTCTATTTCTCCTCTTTTTTCTTTTATAAATTACACTTTGAGTTCTGTGATACATGTGCAGAAGGTGCAGGTTTGTCACATAGGTACACACGTGCCATGCTGGTTTGCTGCACCATCAACTTGTCATCTACATTAGGTATTTCTCCTAATGCTATCCCTACCCTAGCCCCCCAATCCTGACAGCTCCCAGCATGTGATGTTCCCCTCCCTGTGTTAAACTCCTACTTATGAGTTAGAACATGCGGTGTTTGGTTTTCTGTTCTTGTGTTAGTTTGTCGAGAAGGATGGCTTCCAGCTTCATCCATGTCTGTGCAAAGGACATGAACTCATCCTTTTTATGGCTGCATAGTATTCCACAGTTATATGTGCCACATTTCTTTATCCAGTCTATCATTGATGGGCATTTGGGTTGGTTCCAAGTCTTTGCTATTGTGAACAGTGATGCAATAATCATACGTGTGCATGTGTGTTTATAGTAGAATGATTTATAATCCTGTAGGTATATATGCAGTAATAGGACTGCTGGGTCAAATGGTAATTCTGGTTCTATATCCTTGAGGAATCACCACACTGTCTTCCACAATAGTTGAATTAATTTACACTCCCACCAACAGTGTAAAAGTGTTCCTATTTCTCCATATCCACTCCAGCATCTATTGTTTCCTGATTTTTTAATGATCGCCATTCTAACTGGTGTGAGATGATATCTCATTGTGGTTTTGATTTGCATTTCTCTAATGACCAGTAATGATGATTTTTTTTTTCATGTTTGTTGGCTGCATAAATGCCTTCTTTTGAGAAGTGTCTGTTCATATCCTTTGCCCACTTTTTGATGGGGTTGCTTTTTCTTGTCAATGTGTTTAAGTTCCTAATAGATTCTGCAATATTAGCCCTTTGTCGGATGGATAGATTGCAAAAATTTTCTCCCATTCTGTCAGTTGCCTGTTCACTCTGATGATAGTTTCTTTTGCCATGTAGAAGCTCTTTAGTTCAATTAGATCCTATTTGTCAATTTTGGCTTTTGTTGCCATTGCTTTTGGTATTTTAGTCATGAAGTCTCTGCCCATGCCTATGTCCTGACAGGTAATTGCCTAGGTTTTCTTCTAGAGTTTTTATGGTTTTAGGTTTTACATTTAAGTTTTTAATCTATGTTGAGTTAATTTTTGTATAAGGGGTAAGGAAGCGATCCAGTTTCAGTTTTCTGCAAATGGCTAGTCAGTTTTTCCAACACCATTTATGAAATAGAGAATCCTTTCCACATTGCTTGTTTTTGTCAGGTCTGTCAAAGATCAGATGATTGTAGATGTGTTGTGTTATTTCGGAGGCTTCTGTTCTGTTCCATTGGTTTATATATTTGTTTTGGTAACAGTACCATGCTGTTTTGGTTACTGTAGCTTTGTAGTATAGTTTGAAGTCAGTGATGCCTCCTCTTTCTTCCTTTGGCTTAGGGCTATATTGGCTACATGGGCTCTTTTTTGATTCTATATGAAATTTAAAGTAGTTTCTTTCTAACTTTGTGAAGAAAGTCAATGGTAGCTTGATGAGGATAGCATTGAATCTATAAATTACTTTGGGCAATGTGGCCATTTTCACAATATTGATTCTTCCTATCCATGACCATGGAATGCTTTTCCATCTGTTTGTATCCTGTCTTTTTTCCTTGAGCAGTGGTTTGTAGTTCTCCGTGAAGAAGTCATTCACATCCCTTTTAGTTGTATTCCTAGATATTTTATTCTCTTTGTAGCAATTGAGAATGGGAGTTCACTCATGATTTGTCTCTCTATTATTGGTATATAGAAATGTTTGTGATTTTTGGACATTAATTTTGTATCCTGAGACTTTGCTTAAGTTGCTTATCAGCTTAAGATTTTGGGACTGAGACAATGGGTTTTTCTAAATATAGGTTCACCATAGTGTTACCCACAGAGAATTTTTAGCCAGCCTTACTCACTTTACAAGTGCACACTTAAAGGTATGTTTACTCTTTGCTATAGAAGCAGCTCTAATGTATGGTATCTTATAAATATAACTAATCAAGTTTGAACAGATTTAGTTAGGACAATTGCATCTTTAAGCAAACCAGAACTCTTTTAGACTCTTTTGAAGTGCTGGGCTCCAGATGGGGATTGTCTCATAAATACCAGGTCTGTTCTCAATCAAGGGTTCTGAGCAATTTGACAAATAAAAGAGAGAGTAAGGAGTCCTAAATATCACCATTACGATTGATGAAATTAGGTAAGGGTACACAACTTTGTGTAAGAGATAGATGAGCCTACTGTGTGAATTTTAGATAAAGGAAAATTTGCTAATTTAATTGTAGGCAATGCTGATCTCAGACAGGCTCTTGCTGTGGTAGTGGGATAGTGATGGTGGGAGAACATGTGTTCCTGGCTGGCAACAAGAGAAGAAAAGTTAGAAGTTTTAAGTGGGTGGGAAAAGTCCTAGGAAAAGAAATCTGTCATCATGGAAATCAAGAAGAGAATAAAAGGCACTTACTCCCTTCTAACAGTAAGATGATTATATTTTCACCCAGACCGAAATTCTTATTCACACTTAGAGAGTTCTAAGTGTCTAAAGGTGTGAAAAGGGCTAACAATACAAACAATTCAACTTTTCTTTAAAAAGCTTAAAGTTCTGCACCACAATGTATATTGTCAAATACATTTCAAATTCACAGTGAATTTCTCAAGATGGTATTCCAGTAACCGAGGAAGGGCTAAATGCAAAAAGAAATGATCCAAGGGTGTTTGGATCACTATTTCTTTACCATTGTCTAAAGCTGTTTGTCAGACAGTGTGTTAGATGCTATTAGTAATTCAATCTGTAGAACAACTCTCTGGCTTAAGTAGTATAAATTCAATTTTATAAATGAGGAGAATGAGGCACTAGGGATAAAGCAATCTGATACAATTTTTATGTAGGAAACAGCACAAACAAGACATGAGTCTGATTAACTCCAAATCTTTACCACATTCCACTGCACTGTGGTATCTCATTAATATATCCATTTAGAAATCCTGATTGCAAGCAACAGAAACAGAAGATTGTTATCTTAAATAGAATAGAATGGAAGAAAATAAATGGCTTACAAAATAAATAGCTGCATAGAGAATTAGACTTGGAAGTCTTGCAAGACTCAAAGTAGCTCCACAGGGCCAAGAACAGGAAAGACAATGAGCATCTTTTAGCACAAAAGTAGACCAGATAGACCAAGTCACTGCACTGGTCACTACTACCACAGTATGTAGCTATCACGAGTTGTCCTCCAGACAGCACTGCTATAATAGTCTTGCATAACTAAGGGGAAAGATTCATATTATGGGAAAAATCAAACATGCCCACTGAACTGATTTTAACAGTTACCAGGCATCTAGCTAACTGTTTTGTCTCTCCAAACTTCATCATCTTTAAGTTGCAGTCTCAGACTACATATTGAAGTCTGTGAATTCTGAAAACCCCATTCAGTGCCAGTCATAGAAAAGACCATATTCTACTTGTAAAATGACTTTCTTAAACATATTTGATATGTTAGAACAGAAATTTTCTTCCATAGTTATAATTGGGGAATTAAACTTATTCCTTAAAATTGAAATGATTTATTAACTATAAATTAATATTTTAAACTAAAACAAAACCATAAGTTCAAAGCCAATTGCATTCAGAAGAATAGCTATAGATTAGATTTACATAGTGTAGAAAAGATAAGAAAGTTTCAAAGTAAGATAAAAGTTTTTTTTTTTTTTTTTTTGCCCTCCTGATCAGGGGAGTTTAAGAGGAATGATAAATTATATCACATAGGGTACAATTGCATCTAAATAAAATCATATATATATATATATATATAATATATATGATTCTTGTGTATATAAGTATGTATATATATATATATGTATGTGTATATGTATGTATGTGTGTATGTGTATATATATTTACATGAAATACAGTGTTCAAGGGTTCAGAAGTAGAGAAAACTAAAACAATACAGGTAGGTGGATGAGCAAGCTGACCTAGCAGATTGCAGTTGAAATGGAGCCTAGTCCTTATCCAACAACTCCAGTCCCAGGAATCCCAAGAGGGCGTTAGGTCAGGATGAGGAGTTGAGAAAGTTAAAATCGGAAGACAAAAGGGAAAAACAAGATTCCTGGGTTTCTTCTCCTCTCCATGAATCTGGATGCTGATTCTCACTTCTTAGAGCAAAAGTCAGAAGACTTATTTTTAGAAAGAGTGTCCATCCTGAACTCAGAGGTTTAAATTAATTTATGCACACTTATGCCGGATGACAGACCGTCTTCTCTCTTCTCACATTTGCTTCTTACATTTGCTTCCAAGTTTAACATATTGACTTCTACTCTCCAGACAAGAAGCTAGAATGTTTCTGTTGTTGGAAACCTGAACATATTAAGAAAAAAGATTAAAGACTTTGTTATCTGGTGTACCCCAATAACTTGCTTTCTTGAGTCATGCTATATGTAAGCTCAAATTTGACAACTCTCACTCATTCAAAGCTTTCAAATTATAACTAGCTCCACAACTTCTATCATTAACACCAACCTAACAGAGAAGTGGTACAAAGTTAAGGTTAGTTAGCGTACAAATAACTAAACAAAGAAACCAAAAACCAACTTGCAGTAAAGAGAAATACAAAAAAAAGAAACTAAAAGACAAATTATTTTTATTAATATCGTCAGAAAGAAATGTGAGAATGTTACATATGTAAAGTAATATAGGATGTGTTAAAAATACACACCCTAGGAATTAAAAAATGTTGCTTGGAGGTTAAAAACAATAGTAATGGTGAAATATCTGTTGGAACATATAGAATCTGTGGGAGATAATGAAAGGAATCATTCACAAAAGGAAATGAATGAAACAGATACCTTCTGGGAAGTATTTCCCAGAAGATGCAGCATTTGATTAAAACCCCTAGAAAATAAAAAATGGAAAGAATTCATTAATTAAATAATTCAAGAATATTTCTCAGTTTATAGGTCCTATCTATGAGATGAAAAATCACCCCATAAAGTTTCATAATATCAGGTATAAAGAGAATATTCTAAAATATTTTAAGGTAGTAGAAAATAAAACAAATAAGTTACAGATTCCATGTAATGGAGTAGAACCCGGTGACTTCGTGTTTACTGACACCCACATTAGGCACCAAGAGACAATGTAGCAACATTTTCAAAATTCTGAACAAAAATTATTTCCTTCTTAAAATTTTATGCCGAGCTACAGTGTCATTCAATAAGGAAGACTGGAAAAACCCCACATTTCTTAGACATGCAATTAAAAAAAAATTACCTTCCACATGCCCTTTTTCAGAAAGATATAGAAGAGCACAAAATACAATGAATGAATTCAGATTGTTACACTTAACATTGGGGCTGACGACAGAACAACATTCTCTATTTAGTGTCATTCAGTGTCCTCTGCATCTAGCTGGTAGTAGAGAGAAAAAGAAGATGAAGCAAGACTGCATACTCCTTAAAAGTACTTCCCCAGAAGAGATATATAACTTATTTTCACATTTTCTTGGTGAGACCTAATTGCAAGACCACTAGATTAAAAAAGGTCTTGGACATATAGTCTCAGGTTGAGCATCTACTTACAAGTAACATGTCTACACTATCAATGGGAAATTAAATACTTAGATAGACACCTGTTTATCTGTTATATAGCAAAAATTGGAAAAATGTGACATATTTAATTAAGTAGGTACATGCAATAAAATTATATGCAGCCATTGAAAAGAGAAGCTTACTACAAACTAGTTATGATCTGATTACTAGGCTAAATTCACTGAAAAAACTGCAAAGTGTAAAAACTTGCATAATGCAAACATTCATGTGAAAAGAGAAAAAATATATCTCTGGAAACACAATAAGCCTGTACTCCAAACACAAAATATGTATCTCTGGAAACACAATAAGCCTGTTCTCCAAACACAAAATATATATCTCTGGAAACACAATAAGCCTGTACTCCAAACACATATTTAAATTAATCCAGGTGTTACTGTTTCTTCTGGAATTGTTAAGTTCTATTTACTTTTTAAGTTTTCTTTTTACACTCAAATGTAACTGGAAGTCTAACTGTTCCATTAACTGTGTTCTCCTTGAAACATTATAATGGCTCTTACAATAAAGAAGAAAAAAGTATGTGTGTATTTATAAGTAATTCCAATTTTTTAGACTCAACACATTACCCAAATAAAGTAATGGTAGTTAAAGAGGATACTATGTGCTTAAGGGATTATGAAACACATTAAAAAATGCCTCTTACCACTTATAATATGTTCTCCAGGGATGGCAGTTTTATCTCAAACTGTCTCCCTCATTCTATATTTCCTACAAGATCTATTTCTTGTAGCTTACATATGGCCTCTTGTTTCTCTCCTTTTCCATATGTATTATTCAGAATTCTTTAGAGAAAGAGAACCAATAGGAAATTACATATATGTCAAAAATGCATATATATAAAATAAGATACTGGCTTATGCAATTATGGAGCTGAAGAAGCCCCACCATCTGCCATTTGCAAACTGGAGACACAGGAAGGCCAATAGTATAGTCCTAATGCCTAAGAGGCAGAGGGTTGATGATATAGACTCTAATCCAGGTCTGAAGATCTGAGAACCAGGACTGCTAAGAGCAGGATCATATCAGTGCTCCAGCTCAAGCGTGCTGAGGAGAGCAATTCTGAACCTTTTTTCACTTTTGTTCTATTCAGGCCCTCAACAAGTTGAAAGATGCCCACTCACATTGAGGAGGACCATCTGCTTCACTCACTCCATATCCATTATTCAAGTGCTAATCTCTTATAGAAACACCCTCACAGAAACATCGAGAAATAATGTTTGATCAGCTATCTGGATACATTTTAGCCCAGTGAAGTCAAGTTCACCACTTGTGAACTTGGCATCCATACACATATCCTTAAACCACACTTAATATCCAGATAGACACTAACAAGATCATAATTCCACTTAAAATAATATGACTACCCTGCTTACAACAAAAAAAATGCACTAACTCTTTTCCAAGAAGAGGAAGTAAAGTTTTTGAGTGATGTTTACTCTTCTTAATATCCTGTAACTTAAATACTATGCTGTAAAATAATAACCCCTGTAGTAGAAAATAATTAAATAGAAATACTTAGATAAAAATATTTAAGTTAATACATTTTATGTTACAAAAGTGATGAGAGAAAATAAAAAAATATATTCACACACACACACACACACAAGTCTTTATTACAAATGGAGGAATAAATGCTGCTGACAATTACAGTCTGTTTTTTTTTTTTAACTGGTCATCGTATCATAGCTAGTACTTAAAACTATTTTATTTCACTATGCATTCTATAGTTCCTTTGCCTTCAGCAAGCACCTCAGGCAGCTGTAGTTTGCTACTTTTTGAATTCTCCATACTTTGGAATCAACAGCCAAGGAAGGGAATTACTGGGATGGCTGAAGCAATTGATTGATCTTGACTAACAAGAGGAAATTGAACTACTACTCCACAGCAGAGGTAAGGAGGAGTATTTCCAGAATACAGGACATCCCTTAGGGCATCTTTTAGTGAAAACATGCCCTGTGGTTAAGGACAATGGAAAACTACATAGACCCAATAGAGGTAGAACTCCTAAAAACAAGGACCTATGGTTAAATTGAGCGATTGTTGTGTCCTCTGGTAGAAGCTCTCCTCTTAGCTCTCTAGTGTAGTGCAGCATAGCTTGTTGAAACAGAAAGCAGTAATTTTGCTAGTGAGACACTAGAGGTAATAGTGAGTGGTGCCACAAAATAAGAGTGAGTGGTACCAATTTCATTACCACTCTTTGATTTCTGAATCTGTGACTCCTAGCTATGGGAGAAACAGCACCATATATTGGATGTTGATTCAGAGCATATACAGCTTTTTGGAGAACCTTACTCCAACCCTGCTAGGTATTGCCATTTAGCTAGGGATGTAACTGAATCTTTAAAAGGCTATATGACCACTTATCAAGGCAGCTGTTTCAGGAAGGTAAGGAACATGGTAAGATCAATGAATGGATGAGCATGGATCCATTGTGCATTGCTTTTCCTGTGATACGAGGTTCTTGATCAGAAACCATGCTGTGTAAAATATCAGGATGGTGGATTAAGCATTTTATAGGTTCACAGGTAGTACTTTTTGGCAGAAGCTCAGCATGCAGAGAATGCAGGTTTGTATGCAGAGTAAGTGTCTATTCTCATATAAACAAAACAATATTCCTTCTGTGATGGAAATAATCCAACATAATCTACCTGCCACCAGGTAACTAGCCGGTAAACCTGAGGATTGGCACTATATTTAGGGATAAATGGTGGTCTCTGCAGCTGACAGATTGGGCATTCAGCAATGGCTATAGACAGCGAGGTCTTAATGAGTGGAAGTGAATGTTGCTGAGCCCATGCTTTTAACCTCCATCCCTGCCATTATGACTCCTTTGTGCATTAGTCATTGGGCAATGATGGGAGGAGCTGGGAAAAGAGTGTTGCTTATATTCATGGAATGAATCATCTTTTCAACTTGATTATTAAAATCATCCTCTGCTGAAGTCACTCTTTTCTGAGTGGGTTAAAAAAAAATCTTTTTTTTTAACCCACTCAGAAAAATCTATCCACTTACCTCTCTCCAAAATTACTTTATTGTCAATTTTTGAGTAATGTTTCTTCCAAGTCCCTGACCATTCAGCTAAATCATTGGAACAGCCAATTAGTTGGTATATAATTGCATGTTTGGTCATTTCTCCTCCTAAGGAAAATGAGCAACTAGGTACACTACTAAAAATTCTGCTCACTAGGAAGATTTCCTTTTATAATCATCTTTCAAAGATGTCTCAGAGTGGGGCTATAGTGGTGCAGCTGTCTACTTTAAGTTGATGCCTGCATATAATGCACAGCCATCTGTAAACCAGGCTCAAGTCTTCTCTTCTGTCAATGGATCATACAGAACTTGCCATGAGGCTACAGGTACACGCTATAAGAGAGAAAATAGCATAGCAAGAGGAACTAGGGGCATGTGGGCCCTTCATGTAACTTACTTGTGCCTTCATGGCCGCCTCAGGTCCAGTCACATACCACTTCCATTTGATCCATAAATATTGCTATGCACAGCCAACTTTATGATTTAGTGAGTCAAATAATACCCAATTTATGGTGAGTAGCTCAGGTTGCATAGTTACTTAGTAGCCCATGATTGAGCATTCAGTCTCTACTAAGAACCCACTAGCAGGCCAAGAGCTATTTCTAAAAAGGGGAGTAATCGTCTATAAAGGACGGCAGCATCTTGGTCCAAAATCCTAAGAGCCTGCACTGTGATTCACTTGTCTGTGACTCACAGGTCTGCCCAAGGCTCTATACATTATTCCTATTTACCACGGACACTTAAAGCCACTGGATCTGCTAGCTAATATGGCTCAAGAGACAGAGTAGCATGTACAGCAGCCTGGACCTGCTTCAGAGCCTTCCCTTGTTATGGAACTTACTCAAAACTAGTGGTGTTCTAAGCACTTGGAGAATGATCTAGAGTAAACCACTCAAATGAGAAATGTGTTGCCTCCAAAATTGAAAGAGACCCACTAGGCATTCTGCATCTTTTTTGGTTGTAGGAAGAGCTAGCTGCAATGAATCCTTCATGTTAGAAGGACTATCTAGAAATGCTTGAGACCACTGGATCCCTAAACATTTCACTGAGATATAGGTCTGTGAACTTTAGTCAGATTTTTTTCCCACACCCTGACACAGAAATGTCTTAGCAATAAGTCTAGAGTAGTTTCTAATTCTTGCCCATTGGATCCAAACAGTATAAAATCATCAATGTAATGGATCAGTATGATATCTTGTGAAAATGAAAAGCAATAAAAACTCCTGCATACTTTATTGTATAATTGCTTTATATTGTCTGTGTGTTATGTGTTTGAGTGTGTTTTTTGTGGTAGCAGGTATCAGTCTTTTGTTTCCATGTTTAGCACTCCCTTAAAGACCTCTTGTAAGGCTTATCTGGTGGCAACAAATTTTCTTAGTGTTTGTGCTTGTCTGAGAAAGATTTTATTTCTCCTTTGTCTATGAAGCTGTTTGGCTGGATGTGAAATGCTTTGTGGGAATTTCATTTCTTTGAGGATGCTGTTAAGAGTTTCCCTGTCTCTTCTGGCTCCTAAGGTTCCTGCTGAGAGGTCAGCTGCTAGTCTTGATGGAGCTCCCTTTGAAAGTGAACTGACCTTTCTCTCTAGCTGCCTTTAATATTTATTCATTTGTATTGACCTTGGTGAATCTTACTACTGCATGCATTGCAAATGGCCATCTTATATAGTATCTTACAGGGGCTCTCTGTATTCCTTGAATTTGCATACCCACTTCTTTAGCAAGATTGGAAAATTTTCATGGACTGTAACCTCAAATATGTTTTCCAGTTTGCTTGCTCTCTTTTTCTCTTTCAGGAATGCTAATGAGTCATAGATTTGATCTCTTTACATAATCCCACATTTCTCAAAGATTTCATTTATTCTATTTATTTTTATTTTTGTCTGACTGATTTGATTAAAATAACTGGTCTTTGAGCTCTAGGATTATTTCCTCACCTTGGTTGATTCTGCTGTTAATACTTCCAATTGTATTAGATATTCTTGTAGAGAATTTTTCAATTTCAGAAGTTCAGTTCAGTTCTTTCTTATAATGGATATTTTGACTTTAGCCAGAGCAATCAGGCAAGAGAAAGAAATAAAAGGTATCCTAATAGAAAAACAAGATTTCAAACTATTTCTGTTGCTAATGATATGATTCCATATGGAGAAAACATATCGACTCTGTGCAATACAACTTATACATTCATTGCTATTCCTATCAAACTACCAACATCATTATTCACAGAATTAGAAAACTCTAGAATAGTGTTTTAGAATGAAATGCATCTGCAACTAAAGAAGAGCCCAAATAGCCAAAGCCATCCTAGAGAAAAGAATAAAACAACAACAAAAAAACAAAAAAACAAAGCTTGAGCCGTCACACTACCTGACTTCAAACTATATTATTAGGCTATGCAACTAAAACAGCATGGTACTAGTACAAAAACAGACACCTAGACCAATGAAATAGAACAGAAAACTCAGAAATAAAGCCACACAATCTTTTATATGACCAACAGGAACAAGCAATGGGGAAAGGACTCCCTATTCAATAAATGGTGCTGGATAACTGGCTAACCATATACAAAAGAATGAAAGTGGATTCTTAATTTTCACCATATACAAAAATCAATTCAAGCTGAATTACAGATTTAAATATAATACCTCAAGCTATAAACATCTTAGAAAAAAATCTCTGAAGTACCTTTCTCGACATTGACCTTAGCAAATAATTTTTGTCAAAGCCCCCAAAAGCAATTGCCACATAAACAATAATTGACAACTGGGATTTATTTAAACTAAAGAGAGGCTGCACAGTAAAAGAAACCATCAACAGAATAAACAGACAATCTAACAAATAGGAGAAAGTATTTGCAAACTATACTTCTGATAAAGAACTAATACCTGGAATCTATAAGGAACTTAAACAAATTAATAAGTAAAAAAAAAAATAACCCTATTTAAAAAATTGGCAAAGGATATGTATTAGCCCATTTTCAGCTGCTGATAAAGGCATACCAGAGACTAGGCAATTTAAAAAAAGAAAGAGCTTTATTAGACTTACAGTTCCACATAGCTGGGAAGGCCTCACAATCATGGCAGAAGGCAAGGAGGAGCATGTCACATCTTACATGGATGGCTGCAGGCAAAGAGAGAGCTTGTGCAGAGAAACTCCCATTTTTAAAACCATCAGATTTCATAAGACACATTCACTATCATGCGAACAGCATGGGAAAGACCCAGCCTCATGATTCAATCATCCTCCACCAGGTCCCTACCACAACACATAGAAATTATGGGTGCTACAAGATGAGATTTTGGTGGGGACACAGAGTCAAACAGTATCTTTCTGTCCCTGGCTCCTCCCAAATATCATATCTTCATATTTCAAAACAAATCATGCCTTCCAAACAGTCCCTCAAAGTCTCAACTCATTTCAGCATTAACTCGAAAGTCCACAGTCCAAAGTCTCATTTGAGACAAGGCAAGTGCCTTCTGCCTTCATATGAGTGTGTAAAATCAAAACCAAGTTAGTTACTTCCTGGATACAATGAGAGTACAGGCATTGTGTAAATACAGCCATTTCAAATGAGAGAAACTGGCCAAAATAAAGAGGCTATAGGCCCATGCAAGTCCGAAATCCAGCATGGAGTTAGATCCTAAAGCTCCAAAATGACCTCCTTTGACTCCTTGGCTCACATCAAAGTCTCACTGATGCAAGAGATAGGTTTCCATGGGCTTGGGTATCTTTGCCTCTGTGGCTTTGCAGGGCACAGCCTCCCTCTCAGATGCTTTCACAGGTTAGCATTGAGTGACTACAGTCTTTCCGGGTGTGCTGTGCAAGCTGTTTGTGTATATACCATTTTGGAGTCTGGAAGTTGGTGGCCCTCTTCTCACAGCCCCCTGAGGTGGTGCCCCAGTAGGGACTCTGTATGGGGGCTCTGATCCCACATTTTCCTTCTGCACTGCCCTAGCAGAGGTTCTCCATGAGAGCCCTGCTCCTGCAGCGAACTTCCTCCTGGACATCCAGGCATTTCCATACATCTTCTGAAATACTGGGCCAAGGTTCCCAAACTTCAATTCTTGACTTCAGTGCACCCGCAGGCTCAATCACGTGAAAGCTGCCAAGGTTTGGGGCTTGTACCCTCTGAAACCGTGGACTGAGCTGTTCCTTGGCCCCTTTTAGCAATGGCTGGAGTGGCTGGGATGCAGGGCACCAAGTTCCTAGGCTGCACACAGCATAGGGGACCTGGGTCCAGCCCATGAAACCATTTTTTTCTCCTAGGCTTCTGGGTCTGTGATAGGAGTGGCTGCCATGAAGACTTATGACATGCCCTGGAGACTTCTTCCTCAAAGAGACCTCATCTTCATTCAAAGAGTTCTGAATTTATAAACTGACCCAAGTCTGAGAATTGAATAAGGAGCCATGACTGTTTTTATAATTTAGGTTAGACTTTTGTTCACTTGACCTAGAACTTTTACTTATACAGATCAGATAAGTGTTTATCAGGTTTCCTATGTATCTCATTTCAAGGAATGCTGTAATTGATTAGCCAATATCATGAGTTTGTATGAGTCTGACTGCTCTAATTGCTTCTTTGACTCTATAATGTATTATGGTAACAACATCCACCTTACTATTTGTATTGAATGCTGCCACTAAGCCTCTGCCACCCACAGATCTGATTATTTCCGTTCCATTTAGGTTTCCTAATTCAGTGACTACAGTTCCAACGATAAGGTCAGCCCTTTAGAGAAGAGCAATCACAGAGTTCTTCAAGGATGCTTGGCTCACCTCACAAATTTATTTCTCATAGTATTGATAAGATATGTTTTCTAGACCTTCCCAGTATGGATGAGTATGCCCTAAATGACAAATATATCCTAACATTCCAGTCTCCATAAGCTTTTTAATTTCTTCCTGTATATTAAACAAAGATATGTCCTGCATATTTGGTTTACTCACTGTTGGCCACCTTTTGGTCCATGTTCCAGCTAACCCAACCAACCAACAAATCAAACTACTGCAGCCTTTTGTAACTTCCAAGCTGTAACATTAAGTGCAGAACCTGTGTAGTGAGCCCATGTCAATAGTTATACCTGATCCAACTTTATGACTTTCCCACCCTTACTGCACACATTTAGTATCAATTTATACACTTGTTCCCTAGATTTCTGTCTGTATTACTTAGAAAACTCAATTAGTTCTTTTGGAGTCTGATGCATTTTCTATGAGTCAAATGCCATACCTACCTTTTAAAGACCTGCTAAGACTTGATTCTAGTTATAACTCTAGAAACACAGTAGTGTGGGGTAAGAGTCCCTAGGATAATTAGCATTGTCTTACATGGCAGCTACCTCTGGCAGAAGGGTAATAACATTTTTCTTAGGCAATGCAGGATTAATCTTCTCAGATGAAGTGGAAATGCCAATACTACTGTGGGTGGAGACTTCTGCTGGGGATTAATAGGGAGGTCAATTCTGCTGAGGGTGGAAGAGTCACTTCCATTAGGGTGGGGAGACTTCTTACATTGGTGAAGAAAACTCTCCAAATTTGGGGGCTCAATGCCCTCAACTTAATCATGATCTTCCCAGATATTCCCATTTCAACGGATAGAATCCCATTCTTTTCCAGTCAAGCTGTCATATTAACATTAGACACTCTGGGAGGCTGGAAGCTCCATTTGCATTGTAATTCAAACAGTCACGAGATGATGTCCTGTGTTTCGTTTTCAGGAATTTTAGCTCTGCAGCTACAGAAGATAAAGAGCTCCTTCAGGGCATAAATGGAATCTCTTGGGTCATTTATGGGGCTCTTCAGCTGAGAATTTGAATCCCTGAGCTCATCTTTTTCTTTCAACGCTTTGCCCAGGACATTAGGAGCAATCAACCAACTCCATTATATATTTATTAGTGTTCCAAAAATGTTTAAAGGCATATACAGAGTTGCCTAGCTTTTTTCTTCTTAAGTCATTCTTAGTAAGAGGAGCAAGCAATATAGAAGCAAGCAATACAGATATTTTGTATATCTCTGTAAATAGTTCATGATATCATGGACTATCAATGTTCTCTTACTACTAGAATTAGAATTACTAGTGTCTTTAGATCTAATCATATTAGAACGCCAATTCCAGAAACCCAATAACTAGTTCAGAAAATGTATCTTTAAAGTCTGTTTTTCAAGAGCCATTTTTGCTACCAAAATATTTATTAGTAAAGGTTCGCCAGATAAACAGATCCAGTGAGATACGCAAATATGAGAAACTGTCTCATGGATTATGGAGGCTGAGAAGATCTTCAGTTTTCAGTCTGTAAGCCGCTACAGACTCACAAAAGCTAGTGTTACAATCTAGTACTGAGAACCAGGGGAGCCGATCATGCCCAATTACCTTGGGGAGGACAATCCAGTTTACTGAGTCTGTTGATTCAAATGTGAATTTCATCTGGCATACACAGAAACAACATTTCACCTGGGTACTCTGTGACCCTCTCAAACTGACACATGAAATTAATCATCACACTCGGCAAATGAAGATGACACAGACCGAGTATTTATTGAAGGTCAAGAGAAGAAAAAAAAACGGTATAACAGAATTCCCTTTAAAGCATATAGCAGGAGTGTGAGGAAGGCAGACTCTTGAAACAACTAACCTTTTACGTTAATATCTTCTATCTGTGTTTCTGTTTGATATGTGCCATTAATCTCAGCTGGGCACAGTCTATGTTCCAAATCTTTGTACATTTGGCTAGAATATTTGGCTGTTTTGCTAAAATTTTGTGTGAACCATTTGAGTAAACTTTTGTGTCTTACAATCTCTTATATAGCTAGAGACATGTAATAGAAAAAACCAAACTCTACTTTGTCAAGCAGCCATGGGTCATGACATTAACCTGATTTTTATCATCCCTATGTCCTTGGAATACTCCTTTCCACAGGCTTACTTCATCAAATGTCTTGGCCATGCAAGGGTATATAAGCCCCGTGCTGTCACTCCAACTTGAGGCAATTCTACAGAGCCATTCCAGCTTCTTCTGCGGGAATAACTGAGGCCTTATTGGGACTGCACTGCAGTTCCACCATCTCATCCTTCCAATCTTGCTTGTTGTACCCTCTCCCTCAAGTATTAATCCTGGCAGCAATCCTGCATACTAATTTATTTTGGAATTTTGCTTCCCAAGTAACTCAAAATGCAACACTATAAAACTCAGATGGTTCCATAAAAGTTGAACTACACCAACCTATATTTTTTTTGTTTTCAGAATTAAAGTTTTCTCCCTCCTTCATAAGGATTGATTTTGTAGCAAGCATTTTGCTAGGTAATGAAATATAGGAAGCTATGGTCTCTACTCTTAAAATATTGGGTATTTTAAAATGTCATTCGTCAGCCTAAGACTAAAGATACAATTCAGTCTTCTTAGTACTCTTGGGTGATTCTCATCGACCACAAAGGCTCATGTACAGCACTCTTTCTTTTCACTGCTGGATTTAGGCACCCTTTCTGCCTGTATATTTTTCTGGTTCCCTAATTTCACAATTATGAGTCCTATTTCATACCTATTGCTAATGTCACATTAACTGTTTCTTAAATTTAATTTAAAAATTTTGGTTAATTCTTACTCTCAAGTTTTAGAGATGTACAAAGACATTAGTAGTAAAATAAAAGAGATCCATGAATTTGGAAGTTAGAAATTATGGAATGTATTTATTCACCAACTATTTATCACTTTCCTAAAGGCTGTTAATCTATAAAATGACAGTTATGTGAAACACACTGCTGTGGGAAATGAAATGTAAAATATCTTTGTTAAGTAGGCATGTACAAAGTATAAATCATGGTGGGAAGGACAATAGTGAGTATATTAGCCTCTGAATTCCTGAGGACTTTGTTTGTAATAGGTTCTGATGAGCAATAGCATAGGAGACTAGTGACAACATCTGTGAAGAGAGACTATATCAATTCAACCTTAGCCACTCTTATAGCCAAGAAGCCCAGTGCCAGGAGGAGCTGCAGCTAAACCAATGAGGTGGGGCAGACACTCTCAGCCAAGTGGCAGCTGAAGCATTTGCACTGCTGCCGTGACAAACAGAAGAGTTACCCAGGGACCCCTGTAAGTGAAGGATCAACCACTGACACTCATATCCAAGTCGACTGTGGAGAGTTGGATCCAGATTATATAAATATATTAACTACTCAACAAATATTTAGTGAGATCCTACAATGTGCAGGCACTCAGTTAAGGTGGAAGGTATACAGTGATAACAAAACAACAGATGTGAACTTGTCATAATGAGATTTCCTCCTCATGGGGAAACTACTTATTTTTCTGTTCTTTCCCCTCCATGAATTGGGCGGATCTATTAATCCCACATAAAGAGGATAAATAATGATGGATAATTTCTCTGCAGAGGTCTGGTGACATACTGACCGACTAAAGAGAAGCAGGTTTTTGTGTCAGAATGTTTTCCTTTTCCAATTTTTAAACCGTTCCTTTTTATCCAGGCATATCAGAGTTAATGGCAAGAAGGTCATAATATGTAAAAACAACAACAGTCTTTCTAACTACCCTCATCCCAGCTGAGATTCCAAAGTCTATTACTTTTTCCTTCACCTCTTACTAAGAATCAGTTAAACTTATGTAGAGCATCTATTTGTGTACCTTTAAATCAAATGTACTTAGGGAGCAGTTAATACGACAATCAATATATTTTATGATTTTGAATTTGATTCCCCTGGATTTGATGACTTTAATGTGTGGGTTAAATACACATTTTAAAAAAAAAAGGTGAGAATCTTTTAATCTCATTCTTCCTGAAATAATCACATCTCTTTGCAATTGTTTTTATTACTTTCTAATTATTTAAACATTTATTCTCTTTAATTACTACTCCCTTCTGGAAATTGAAGGGATGTCCTGTGTATGCAATTGCGTTTCTAGCCTACCTCTCCACCCAAGAACACACTCTTCTCAAATTTCTTCAGCAGTAGTTTAGGAAAGAGGATTTATTGTTTTTGTACTAGCCACAGACACACTGTTTTCCTTCTTTCTCTATTATCTTGCCAAAAAACGAAAATTTAACAAAACGAAAACAAAATACTGCCCACTGGATATTCTAGGAACTTTTAGAATAGAGAATTTAGTTGGATATTACATCAATCTATGACAAGATGCACATTTATGCTGAGAGCTCAATTGTTGTAAAGAGCTCCAGAGAGGAGTTACTCAAAAATGCTTATAAGTAGTATCACTTCCTGCTGAGGTAGGTTGTAAGAAACAGCCCTATGATAGTTTGCAAAACCAGAAAGCAATTCTCTAGCTCAGTCATTCTGTGATTGGAGCCAGGAACCTTAAAATTAGAAGGCACTTTATATTCCTGGCCCATTCCTCCACCACACTGATCAGTTACAATACAAATTTTCTCAGAAATGAGGGTAGCAATGGCAGCAACCACCTGTTTGCCATTTTACTGAGTGGTGGACTTGCAGCCATAGCCTGTCAACTGAAACTGAAGTCTGGACAGCTTTTCACAGACAGCAGGGGTTCCTGCTGGAGGGGTAAGCAAAATTCTAGGGTGACACCAGGAAACAATTTCTGGGTGAGGTGGATTGGGTGGCCTGTTATGAAATGAATATTGATATTTCCTCAAAATTCTTATGTTAAAGCCTAAATCCTCAGTGTGACAGGATTTGTAGGTGGGGACTTTGGGAGGTAATTAATTGATGAAGGTACAGCCCCCATAATGGAATTAGTGCCCTTATAATAAGAGATATGAGAAAGATGCTTGCTCTTTTATCTCCCCATATGAGGATATAATGAGAAGACAAATTAGGAGGTGATCCTCATGAGACACCACATTTGCTGTCATTTTGATTTTGGACTTCTCAGCTTTCAGAATTGTGAGAAATGAACATTTCTTGTTTAAACCACCCAGTTTATGTCATAGTTGTAATATCAGCCCAAAGTGACTGATATACAGCCCAAGTAGACTAATACGATATACATGATACATACACATATATACACATATATGTATATATGTATATATTCACACAAACATGTATATACACATATATTTCTAGAGTTTTCAAATGCTCAAAATGTTATACATCAAAGTACATCAGCAAGAAGTAAATCCGCTTTCTCCACATTTTTCCATTCTATTTCCTTATCCAGAGACATGACCAATCTTGTAAGCCTTTTCTATGTTCTTTCAGCTATTTTGGAGGTATACTTTTGATTTTATGTTGTTGCTGTTTTTTACACCATAATATTAAGTGATGTCAATCAGTATTTTCAGAGAAATACCAAATTCCAAAGAAGAGATTCATTTAGAAATTCCCTTAGAGTAACATGGATGAAAACAATAAATTTATTTTCGCAACTGAATAAAGGTTACAAGAGTCACTGTGTTATACTCACAGAAGAATATTAAACCTATCATTCAATGAAGTTTAGTAACATATATATTCTGAATCAGGTTGAAGGAAATTCCAGTGAAGTTAAATGCCAACATTCATTTGGATCAAATTCCCTGATACGTGAGAAAAACTTTTCTCAAGTCCAAAGGGAGGAAATAGCCCACACTGGCTTGTCTCTGGGAGATGAGTGGAATGTATGTTTTGTAGTGAAAGGACAGTAAAGTCACCTATGCTTAGTTGTAGAGTTTAATCAGAGAGAAACCCAACATGTTGAAGTTTTTATTCACAAAAATATTCCATTGTGCTTTGGTCCAGATATCTCTTCTTAGGAACCACCTGGCAAGGCTCATGTAATTAATTGAGAAATAACATTATATTTCTTGGAATAAATCCCCAATAGCATAGGTTAATTTTACTATTCCCTTCCCCCCATTAACAAACTCTTTAAAACAAAACCTAAGTTATTCCAGTTGGGGTTGGAGAGAGGCAACATAGAAACAGCATGGGTACACAAAGTGGTGGGATAAGGAGATTCTTATCTCAGCTAATAAAAGCTTCAGTTAACTTAATGTCAAGTATTGTGCCAGTTGCTGGACAAAGACCCAAATCTTGCCAGTCCATTTAACAAAGAGTCATTTATTAAAGAAATTACAATATAGTAATTATAATTACAATAAGCTGAGGTAAAGAAGGAGGAACAGGGTAAAGTGGTACATTGTGAACCGTAAGATCAGGGTCCTAGGCCAGGATTAGAAAAATGCTCTTCTCCTGGTCCTCAAATATTCTTTCTGTTCACCTGAGAGTTGATGGGAGGCAGGATCTGGGAGACAGCAACTCCAGGACTGGCTTTACGACCAATGTAATGTGGTGAGGATTCATGAATAAAAAAGAAAAGCATTTCTCCTGTTTGTATGTAAACAGATTAATTGGTCTTGGAACCTGGTAGTCAGTTTCCTGTGAATATAAAAATGAGTGTAGCAGAGATTTTGATTTTTATAGATATTTGACTTATTAGTGTAATCAAAATCTTATATGAGTGTGCCAAATTGTTTATAGCACTGTAGTAACAATCAACTTAACACTGTGAATATAATGCAATTAATAAAAGGCAGGTCAATGAAGTGAACAAACCCCAGGATAAGATCACATTCACACTGGGTTCCAGTCATGGCTGTGCTAACTTGAACAGCTGTGGATCCTGAACAAGTTCCTTAATCCTTCTGTGTCTGAATTCCTCCATCTGTGAGAATGGCATGCTCACACCTGTCCGTATCTAATTTGGTAATCTTAAGTGGCTCCTACAGTCTGATGGAGTCAATTTCCTCGCCCTAGGATGTGGTACATGAAGTTGTTTGGTTTGGCATTTTAAGGTTTAACAGTTTGAATATTTTTGCACTTTAATTTTAAAAGTTTAAAAATATATTATACTTGTTCTCATTTTACTAGAGTATTAAACCTTCAATTAATCACTAAATTGATCGGTTTAAGACTATCTCTTCATTTGTACTCAAACTCTCACCTTTCAGGACAGGAACTGTAAACTCATTATAGATTTTTTTACAGATCAATTGGACACATCAATATAACAAGCAAAACCATTCACTAAAATAGATAATTATAATTTGCAGCACTTAAAATCAATTAAGTTAAATATAGGTATCTTATTTTTAATGAATATACCTATATATGTATGTATATAGATTTATATATGTGAATATATTGATACTGATGAATACTTATATAGACACATGTATAAATACATATATATACATAATTTTCAATCACACAAAACTTTATACATGAACAATATCTCCAGATTAATTTAAAACATATCTGAGTCATCATAATATCTATTTTCTAGCTGCTTGCTAAAAAAGCAAAACCAAAACCAAAAGAACCTCACTTTATCCCAGTTGTCTAAGAATTGACCTGTTACATTCGTGAATAAATAGCTGTGTGTTGATTGCTGTCTAGGAATGACTTAAGAATGATACTTATGTAACAGAAGATACAAAATCAGCATTTTGTTTTATCATGACTGTAAATTAAAAAATACCACATTTATAGAACATCGTAGTTTTCGAGGAAACTGACAAAAATCCTGAAATATGTATTCCTTTACTTTTGCTGTAAACTAGAGCAGCGCAATAACCTAACAATAAGCCAAGTTATGTCCTAGTTTGCTTCAACTTTCATGATTATTGGTAGAAAATCTTCTTGGAATCTTGGTAGTCATTAGGTTTGATTTTATAGACTTTCAGATGCCATCTAATTAAGAAAGTTTTGCTTTGGAAGGGAAAGAATATATACATTTACAATACATATATATATGTGTGTGTATATATATATATACACACACACATATACATATGTCATACCCTAGTAATTCTTGCATATTTATCAGTGATAAATTTGAAATCCCACACTGAGGTTTTTCTCAACCTAATGTCTGTGTATCACATAAACACCCTTTGGAAAGGCCATGAAAATTGTGATTTGTCCCAAGAAAAGCATATTTAAGAATGCAAATATTCAGAGAAGAGATGGAATCATTTATTACACTTAAAAAAAGTAGTGGAGTGAAGATATTCGAATGTTATGTTATAGATTCTCTTCAATGGTTTTAAACATAGAAAACACATGGAAAATAAGAATAAACCAATACTTTTGTTTTTTTAGGTGTGAAAATAAAATGTTGCTTTAAACAAAAATTTTCAAGATTTTTTATACAAATTGTTTTTGTAATGTGTTGATAAATATCTGAATAAAATACCATGGACCATTTCAGATACATTCTGCAAAGACTCTCATTTATTCAACATATAGGCTAGGACCTGGGAATAACTGAGTGGTTGAAAAAAAAAAAAGACCAAGTAATTACTTTCCCCTAGAATTTTAGAATTTTCTGCCTAATAAGACCTAAATAAGACATATGGACACACTTAATAGAATGACTAAATTCAAAACGACAAGAGCAAATGCTGAAGATGGTATGGGACAATACAAATGCTCCTTTATTGCTGGTAAGAATGCAAAAGGATGGAACCAATTTGGAAGACAGTTTGATGAGTTCTTACAAACTTAAGCATTCACTTATCACAGGACCCAGCAATTGCACTCCCTGGCATTTTACCCAGATGAGTAAACACTTATATCCACACAAAGACCTGTACATGTTTGTTTATAGCAGCTTTATTAATAATTTCCAGGAGTTAAAAGCAACCAATATGCTGTCATTGTGTTTCTGGATTAACAAAGTGTGTAACATCCATATAATGAAATGTTATTCAATCACAAAAATGAGTTTTCAAGCCATAAGAAGACATGGAAGTGCCGTAAATCATATTGCTTAGTGAAAATAGCCAGTCTTCGAAGGTTACAAACTATGATTTCAACTACATAACATTCTAGAAGAGGTGAAACTATAAAGACAGTAAAAATGTCAGTGGTTGCTAGAGTTCTGGGGAGAGGGAGAGAAGAGTGAATAATAAGTAGGGCATAGGTGATTTTTAAGGCAGTGAAACTATTCTGTGTGATATTATGATAACGGATATTAGTATACATTTATCAAAACACATAGAATGTGCAAAAAAACCCTAATACAAAATGTGGACTTCATTTAATAATCATGTATCAGTATTGGCTTACCAATTGTAACAAACATGCCACAGAATACAAGATATTATTAATATAAGAAACTGTTTTGGGGAAGAGCAGGTATATAAACTTTTACTCAGTTTTTACATAAAATTAAAACTGCTATAAAAAAAGCTCTATTAAATAAAAGTACCATAAATCTTACAGTATTAGCTCTAGTTTCATGCATAGCTGACCATTTCCACAATAAAACGTTTTTAAACATTTAATGAAATAAAACAAATACCATCTACATGACATAAGACCGATTTTTCTCCCCTGACCTGCTTGTGATACACAACAAGTTAGTGCTGTTGTTGTCCTTGAAGGAGTGAAGACTTATTCTAGAGCCCTGTTCTCCTTGTTGGCTTTGAAGAAGCAAGCTATCATGAATTCTACAGCCACAACCAAATGAACTTTGCCAACAACCTGCCTGAGCTTGGACGTGCACCTTTTCCAGTCAAGCCTCCAAATGAGAGTGGAATTCTGGATGATATACTTAATTGAAGTATTGAAGAGGGTGCAAGTAGCTGTGCAAGGACCCTTGACACACAGAAACTGAGATAATAAATGTGTGCTGTTTTAAGCCACTTAAAAAAAAAACATCATACGGAATAAGAGGGGATGAACAATTAAGGGTCACATTGGTGAATTTCATTCACGCTATGAAACTGAAACAATTTGCCAATCAGGAGTATCATTCTTAGCTATTCATTCATAGATGGGCCTTTGCTAGTTATCTTAATTACAGTGACTTCATTATGTTTTGTTGTAGTTATGGACCAGTGTGTCTATCAGTTTACCAACTTTCTTTCATTTCTATGATTCTTAGAAGGAACCAACGCTACCCATACCCTGATCTCAGACTTCAAACCTGTAGAACTGTGACAATATATTTCTGTTGTTTATGTCACCCAGTTTGCAGTTTTATTTGTGTGGATGTGTGGATGTGTTTTTGTTTTGTTTTTGTTGTTATGATAGCCTTAGGAAAGTAAAACACTGGATTGGGTGACAATTTTATCCAACAACAACAACTTGCATACATCAAATGCTTAATATCTTCCAGCTTCTGTATGAGTGGGTGGTTGGAATTATTATCTTATTAAATTGCTTTGATCACAAAGTAGGTAATTATGTTTCTCCTCATTTTAGAGATCAAGGAAACTCAGCAACTCGTAACTTACTTGCGCAAGGCCTCACAACTAGTATATCTGGGGTTCCAGAATCTGCACTGTTTTTGACAGCGTTATTGAGATAATTTACATACCATATTATTGACCAATGTAAAAAATATAATTTAGTAGTTTTTAATATATCCAGAGAGTTGGGCAACCATCTGTGTAAGAATAAAATTTTAGAATATTTTTATCTTCACAAAAGAAACTGTACCATTAATAGTCATATCAAATTTCTTTCCATTTCCAGTCCTTCCCTGGAAACCACTCATCCACTTTCTGTCTCTATATATTTGACTGTTTTGAACATTTCAGATATTGGGGTATTATAATATCAGGTTATGTGCCTGTCATGTATGGCTTTATTCACTTAACATGATGTTTTTATGAGTCATCCATGTTGTAGCATGTATCAGTATGTCATCCTTTTTATTATAGAACTATATTTCATGCTGTAGATATAAATAATTTTTCTTATTTATCAGTTGATGAATGTTTAGATATTTTCTACTTTTTGGTTAACATGAAAAAAATTATGTATATCAATGTACAAGTTTTTGTGTGGATATGTTTCTTTACTTCTTTCATGTATGTACTAGAAGTAGAATTCCTCATTCATATGGTAAGTTTGTTTAACCTTTTGAGGAGCTGCAAAACTATTTGCTAAAACTGCTGCACAATGTTTTCCTACTAATAATGTTTGAGGGCTCCAATTTCTCTATATTCTTTACAAGGCTATTTATTGCCTTTTTAAAACAACTTAATGTTCACTTAAGTATGAAGTAGTATCTCATTGTTGTTTTAATTTTCATTTCTGTAAAGGCTAATAATGTTTAGAATCTTGTCACATGCTTATTGGCCAATTGTTCATCTTCTTTGGATAAATCTTTTCAGATAATTTGCCCAGTTAAAACATTCAGTTTTTTCATCTTATCATTGAGTTTAGTCTCATATATTTGTGTTAGTGTATTTTCACACTGCTATAAAGAACTGCCTGAGGCTGGGCAATTTATAAAGAAAAGCGTTTTAATTGACTCACAGTTCCGCATGGCTGGGAAGGCCTCAAGAGATTTACAATCATGGCGGAAGTGGAAACAGGCACCTCTTACATGATGGCAGATGAGAGCGAGCTTGTGAAGAAGGAACTGTCAAACACTTATAAAACCATCAGATCTTGTGAATACTTACTCACGATCACAACAACAGCATGTGGGAAATTGTCCCCATGATCCAATCACCTCACACCAGGTCTCTTTCTCAACATGTGGGGATTATGGAGATTACAATTTCAGATGAGATTTGGATGTGGAAACAGAACCAACCCATATTTTTCTGTCCCCAGTCCCTCCCAAATTGCACATTCTTTTTACATCTCAAAACCAATCATGCCTTCCCAATGGTGCCCTGAAGACATAACTCATTTCAGTGTTAACTCAAAAGTCCAAAGTTCAAAGTCTCATCTGAGATCAGGCAAATTCATTTTGCCTAGGAGACTGTAAAAGCAAAAGCAATTTAGTTACTTCCAAGATACAATGGGAGTACAGGCATTGGATTAATGTTCCCCTTTCAAATGTGAGAAATTGACCAAAATATAGAGGCTACAGGCCCGATGGATGCAATTCTGAAATCCAGTGAGGCAAGTCATTAAATCCTAAAAATCCCAAATCATCTCCTTTGACTCTCCGTCTCACATCCAGCAATATTATTTTCAGATATATGATTTTAAAATGTTTTATCTCATTCTGTGTGTTGCCTTTCCTTATTATGGTTGTATCATTGGCCATAAAAAAATTTTAATTTTGCTGGAGTCTAATGTATGTTTTTCTCTTTTGTTGCTTGTGCTTTTAATGTCATAACTGAGAAGGCTTTCTTTATATATATATATATGTATGTGTGTGTGTGTATATTTTATTGCAATTTAGGTTCTGGGGTACATGTGCAAAACATGCAGGATTGTTGCATAGGTACGTACATGGCAATGTGTTTTGCTGCCTCCATCCCCCTGTCACCTATATCTGGCATTTCTCCCCATGTTATCCCTCCTCAACCTCCCTACCACCTGCTGTCCCTCCCCTAGTCCCCTGTAACAGACCTCAGTGTGTGATGTTCCCCTCCCTGTGTCCATGTGTTCTCATTGTTCAACAGCCACCTATGAGTGAGAACATGTGGTGTTTGATTTTCTGTTCTTGTATCAGTTTGCTGAGAATGATGGTTTCCAGGTTCATCCATGTCCCTACAAAGGACACAAACTCATCGTTTTTCATGGCTGCATACTATTCCATCGTGTATATGTGCCACATTTTCCTTGTCCAGTCTATGACCTATGGGCATTTGGGTTGGTTCCAGGTCTTTGCTATTGTAAATAGCACCACAAAGAACATACATGTGCATATGTCTTTATAATAGAATGATTTATAATCCTTTGGATATATATCCAGTAGTGGGATTGCTGGATCAAATGGTATTTCTATTTCTAAGTCCTTGAGGAATCGCCACACTGTCTCCCACAATAGTTGAACTAATTTACACTCCCACCAACAGTGTAAAAGTGTTCCTATTTCTCCACATCCTCTCCAGCATCTGTTGTCTCCAGATTTTTTTAATGATCGCCATTCTAACTGGTGTGAGATGGTATCTCAATGTGGTTTTGATTTGAATTTCTGTAATGAACAGTGATGATGAGCATTTTTTCATATGTTTGTTGGCCTCATAAATGTCTTCTTTTGAAAAGTGTCTGTTCATGTCCTTCACCCACTTTTGAATGGGTTTGTTTGTTTTTTTTCTTGTAAATCTCTTTTAGTCCTTTGTAGATTCTGGATATTAGCCTTTTGTCAGATGGGTAGATTTCAAAAATTTTTTCCCATTCTTTTGGTTGCTGATTCACTCTAATCATGGTTTCTTTTGCTGTGCAGAAGCTCTGGAGTTTAGTTAGGTTCCATTTAGTCTATTTTGGCTTTTGTTGCCATTGCTTTTGGTGTTTTGGTCATGAAGTCCTTGCCTATGCCTAGGTCCTGAATGGTTTTGCCTAGGTTTTCTTCTCGGATTTTTATAGCATTAGGTCTTATGTTTAAGTCTTTAATCCATCTGGAGTTAATTTTAGTGTAAGGTGTCAGGAAGGGGTCCAGTTTCTGCACATGGCTAGCCAGCTTTCCCAACACCATTTATTAAACAGTCAAACCTTTTTCCATTGCAAGTTTTTGTCAGGTTTGCAAAGATCAGATGGTTGTAGATATGTGGTGTTGCCTCTGAGGCCTCTGTTCTGTTCCATTGGTTTATATCTCTGTTTTATTTGATGGGATATTATTATTATACCTCTTTTTAATTTTTAAAGCAGTATTTCTGTTATTTAC